>CAIGRK010399377.1:0-20009 GCA_903798315.1 Fraxinus greggii | reverse complement strand
TAAAAGTGTCATATACACTGAACAGCTTTGGCAATTGTATTTGTTATATTTTCCTAGGAAAACAGAGTTATCTATATGTATGAATTTCATTTCAAACAATCTAAATATATGTATTTTTTATTGCAGTCCAAGTGAAACAGATCTTTCATATGTGCTACATGTTATTCTCAGGTCAAACATTAGACGGCTGAACTTTGGAGGCTTCTACACCATTATTTTGGAGAAGGATGATGAGCTTGTCGCAGCAGCTTCTATAAGGTTTTCTATATTTGATTTTTATACCTATATTGCCTGAAGAGTATCTACTAATACTTCAATTGCCGAGACAGAGGAAACAGTTGACATTGTTTTTTATTAGATAGTGCAATTTATGTGTCCGCTTCATAATTTAATTTCTTACTTAGCCCCTGTTTGGTTCAGCTAAAAAGCTGATTAAATTCTAAGTCAAAGTCTACAATTAAATTTTAATAACACATTTCTTAAAACCCACAACTTTTCAGCCACACATTACATCAACTTTTATCAAAATTTATTAAAAATCTGATTTTTATCCAAACCAAACATGGGCTTATTATAATTTCTATTTCTTTTAGTTGTCAAAATGTAAATATGATGACCAAGCATGTTTTGAAAACAAAAGGGTGGAAACTAAGTTAATGGTTTCCTTTCTCGGTCGTAATGCCTTGGCCTTTTCTAATAAATTTCTTGCCAATTATTTGGTGATTAGCACGCGTTTTCTGATCTTAATTATTTTTCAAGTAGAA
This sequence comes from Fraxinus greggii, assembly GCA_903798315.1. Lineage (NCBI taxonomy): Eukaryota > Viridiplantae > Streptophyta > Magnoliopsida > Lamiales > Oleaceae > Fraxinus > Fraxinus greggii. Next base: position 19,245 of record CAIGRK010399377.1, on the reverse strand, counting down.
GAGTTAAGATACTGATTTTTGAATTATTCAAGTCAAGACACATCTATTCATTGCAAAGGATATGAGATAAAGTGAACAAGGACAAGAATGCTAATAAAATAGAATAATGGGTTGCTATTCATTTGATGATATGAAAAATCTTAGTTTAGGTCTCTGCCTTAATAAAAAGAAAAAGGACCGATCAAATTTAATTGTTTGACCACCTACAAAGATTCTCCCCATTTATCAGCCCCGCAAACAAATTATACTCTCTCTTGATACATTCCTAAGATGATTCATCTCTCGCAGATTCTTCCCAAACTAAGAAAGAGATCTTACATGCTTTTTTATGTATATTACATTTCAAGGATAAACAGTTCCCCAACATGCAATATTACATTTCAAGGTTTATTCAACCTTAGTCATATCAGTTGGGGAACTGTTTATCCTTCCCAATATTATCTATCTAAAGTACAATCTTTAATAATACAGTTTCTGAATTCTGAAAATAGTCGTTCAATACTTGTACATTTGGCGACAATTATATGAGATAGAATATTATTTAAGTCTACATAAACTTAATTTGAGAACATACAGTCAAACATTGAGTTCTTTTCATTTCACGACACTCAAAATTTTGTGAGTTCAGTTTTGTGCTTACCGTTAGGATGCAAATTTTTAATCTGGATCCTTATCTTGTACACATGATTGTTGTTGGTAAGTTGAATTGAAACACAGTGATTTTAGCAATTGGAATTTTATGATGTCTGAAAATAGAATCCATGGGAGTCAGTTAGCAGAGATGCCCTTCATTGGAACGCGTTATACTTATAGGCGTCAAGGATTGTGCAGACGGCTTCTAACTGCAATTGAAACGGTATATTTTTTTTAACACTTTCTGATTGATGCTATAGTATCTGTCTCGGGATTTTATTTTGATCCCATCTTCATCAACAAGCTGCTGAGTTTTTTGCCTGAGAAATAATTGAAGCATATTGTAGGCTTATCTATAATCAACGGCAAAACAGTGTTTTGTTCATAACCATTATTCGTTTAAAAACAATGTTCATAAGATGATTGTAATGGAAGCAAGGATTGTACAATTGATATGTTGTCGTACTAGAATGACCAAGATAAGAAACAAGAATTAGTGGAGATACCACTGAATGGCGATAAATTAGTGAAGGAAACCTTAGCTTGTTGGGACATGTTTTCTGTAATATAATGAGACTCGCCTTCATAAGAGTGACATGTTCTATTTATTAAAACGGTCTTTTTGTTGTTGTTAAGATTCTAGTTGCTTTGAATCTTTAAACTTGTTTGGGAAGTGTTTATAATAAAAGGTTTAAATAATAAATAGATAGAAATAAGTGGGTTGTGCTTGTGGGTCCCGTGCATAGATAAAAAGTGGCTTGACCGAACATTAACAATTTATAAATATAAGCCAAACATGGGCTTTGTGTATAGCAGTGAATTGAATGAGTTGCAAAAACGAATTCACGTAGCTAACCCCAAATTTATTTTAGTTCGGTGTGTTTTTTTTTTTTTAGTGGGGGGAGGGGGTGTCCTGTGGAATGAGGTGAGTCTATTAAAATACTTTCATATGGCATCCTTTTCTGGCTGTCCTGATGTGCTATTTTGGGAATGATAATTGAATTCTAGTTCTGGTTTGCATCTGGCCTTTAGTTGTTTCAAGCAGTTTTATGTTTCATTGTGTTCCAAACTTCTCATCAGGTTCTGTGTGATCTGAACGTTGAGAAAATGGTAATACCTGCAATATCCGAACTAAACGAAACATGGACAAAAATTTTTCACTTTGCACCCTTAGAAGAATCAAAGAGACGAGAGATGAGGACCATGAGTATGTTGGTGTTCCCAGGGACTGATATGTTACAGAAGCCTCTACTGAAGCATCAGGTCGCTGAATGGCAAAGGACTGCTGCAGGTATTTGGCATATATTTACGTGCATTGCATGTTTGATCATCGTTATAGGACACAACTAAATGATATATTGAACAAGATTTTGGTTTTGTTTTTTGTTTTTTGTTTTTTTGTAATTATATATAACGCAATGCTATCTAATTCTCGTTTCCAAACATGCATGTAGAGTTCAAATTATTTGCATTTCATTGTTCTTAGTTCCCTCTCCTTTTAAGATAAGGAGTTGACTGAAGCTCGAACTGAGCATCAAAATATGCAAGAGCCTAATGATGATATTGGTGGTGTAGCTCCTGCACCTGATGTTCCCATTTCCTCAGTGGTCAAAATCCAGAATCTCAATGAACCTGCTGCTATTGAATATCGTGCCAATGTACCTGATTGCTCCAATGATCCATCCAACATTAACATTTGGACTGTTGAAGAATCTCTTAGCCATGAAAATGAAAAGTGTCTTGACCATGTTGCCACAGTCAATGATGACAATCCTCTTGCAAACGCAAAAACCTCCGCAAGTGATGCTCAGCTTGAGACACAGATATCCGTTGAGGAAATCAATAGTTGTTCGAATGGTATTATCCCTGATGGGAAACTCGTGAAATGTAACTAACGAAACACACACGGACTGGCGAGCTGAAAAAAGCAAGGAGAATTTACTTTTGTTGTAGATTGGGAGACGAGAGAAACAAGTCATGTTTTGAACTGGATGGCTGTACTATTTGCAACGTTAAGTTTTCTCTTGTACTCCTTTTATTTTTGGATAGTGTATGAATTTGTTTTTAAGATATATTGTCTATAATTGGCGTATATGGAATGGTAATCGTCTTATTTGAACGTTCAGTTTTTGGCTCGCAATGTAAAACATTTAATGAAATTTCAACATTTATTTATGTTGATTTGTTAATTATTTGTCAATTGTATTTGAAAAAATATATATATTTAATAATTGCATAAATCTTATAAAAATATTATAACGATATTAAAAAAAATTCAACTTGCTTTATTAAATAAATCTAAAACATTCGTTCATGTCGATTGTTAATCGTGTTTCAAAAAGAAATTATTTAATAATTTTATAAATTTAATATCAGTTTAGTAAAATTTGTAGAAAACCTCTCAAAAATCTGTAGTTAGGTCCAAATGTCCTAATTTTAGGCACCCCATCCCAAACCTTTAAACATATGTACGCCGAAATGACTTATAATTTTCATTCAAAAATCTATTAGTTGACTAAAAGTCACAGTTCGACCTTTATTTAACAAAGTTATTGCACGGTAAAGTGTTTTTCTTTTAACATTTGTTCACTTAAAACAATTAAAATAACAAAAGATAAACAAAAAACATTACCAAAAATGAAAAAAAAATTAAAGAAAAAATATAGATCTTTTGTTCCATCCACCAACCCTAACACCGTCACCCACCTTCATCTCTATCGCGACACCACCCACTCCCCCATACTACCATAAACAGATCTGATATCGCCTACAATATGACATCACCTACTCTATAAGGCTTCGCCTGCAACAAGATTTAGCCTCATCTACAAGGCTTCACTTGCAATAAGGCATTGCCTTCTCTACAATGCTTCGCCTGCAATAAGGCATTGTCTCTTCTACAAGGTTTTGCTTGCAACAAGGCCTCGCCTTATCTTTTCTAGATCTTACCAGGGCAGCTCTAAAATAGGATTGTTGCATCCTAAGGCCTCGCTGAAAGTATAAAACCTTGCCTCTCCATCTATAACATCATCCTCGAAGTCCAATTCTTTATATAAACATCTATGCCTGGACTTGGGGACTATTATCATGTCATGTCAACTACATTATAGCCTCATTTCCATGGTGAGTAAAAGCTTCCCCACTTCATTAGAAGAACACCCCTCTACAAAAGGCCTCCACAATAATATCCGAATATACAATTCTCAAATTTTACTATCTTCAAAATCTAATGCCTCGAATAAATAATCAAAACATTGTGCTTGATGAATTATTGTTATATATCTGCCTACGTAGCATGCCACATTATGCTAGTTTGAGATGGTAAAAGGGTCAAGGAGTTCGTCGGGGCTCGACCCATAGGCGGCTCGGACGATTTTTTTTTGTTGAAAAGTTAACCTTTTGATCTCTTAAAAAAATAAAATAAAATAGAGTTCCCTCACTATTGCCAGCTGAGCAAAATGTCACACAAGAACCTATTCTAGTAATGAGAGTGTCATCTCTTCCACCTCCTTTACAAGGCGATACGATAATCTACTATTGCCTCGACCACCTTCAATTTTGAGGCATTGAGAGCATAGCGAATGTTTCGTCGACAACAACCTCTGAGGTGTCATGATTTTATGCAAACTTGTCATTTCTCCTAGTCGAGCCTAATACAGGGTTCCAACCCTTAGCCAATTCGAATGACGTGAAATTTCTATAAAGCTGATTGTGAGTCAAATTCTTCATTTTTTTTTCTCCTTTTCGTATGAGAGGTTACATGCATATGATGGATAGGATGCAATATTTTAGCGTTTGACTTATGAGTCATTGGGATGAGTCCACGTGTTAAGCATTTGAGAGATTTCATAGTCATCCACATGCTTTTAAATACTCACACTTGGTGATAATGTGGTATCAATATATTCACCCTTAAATTTAAAATCATTTTTAAACGAGTCAAAATCAAAAACCAATTCCTGACGTTATCAGAGATAACTCTTCACGTTTCAAAAATACTTCTAATCTCCCATATTTCTATTATTAATGATCACATTTACCCTTAACTACATTTAAGACTAATTAGTGATTGACAATAAATTGTTAATACCTAAATTGCTCTCGAAACAATATGAAAACTTCATACTATATATACATCAATTTGGTTCTAACATCATAGTCTATTATCAAAATCGATTACACCAATCAGTAAACTTCACTGCCAATTTCATTAAGCTTAACAATGCATATATTTCTTCATTCTCACTGCACTTGTAGAGATGACAAAATTCTTTGTCCCAACCCTATATCGGGATGTTGACGGTAATCATGCCCCTCCCGAAATTCCCTAAACCGGCTCAAATCTCTTTTATTTTATTTTTATGTATTACAATTTAATCTTATTTTAATCTCACATCCAACCTTGCCTCTCGAAAATCTCCGACAGGCCAGGGATGGGATGACCATCCCATACCGCCTCCCTATTTACCAATGAATTTATTTATCGACTTGAGTGGACAATCCAATTGTAGTGGTATCCAAAATGTTTCAAAAGGAAGTCCGTTGGATACTTTTGCAATTGGATAATTAACTTAAATCAACAAATAATTTCACTGATAAAGTGAAAGAATCAATAAATATATTCATCGTTAAACTTCATGAAAGTTTACCATTTACGGTACTACTGATTTTGCTAATAAGTATAGACATTTTTTATGAAAAGACTCAAAGTAATACATAGACATTATGAAGTTTTTATATTGTTTTTCAAGGACATTTAGGTATTAACAACATTTATTAGTCTCAAAGGTGGTTAAAGAATAAATATGATATTTAAAATTAGAAATATTTTGAACAATTAATCTTTTTTATTTTTTTATTTTAAATACAACTACAATTCCGCCAGTGGCGTCCAAAGAAACGGAAACTTGTAGTCAAGACGCGCAGATAGAGCAGAAGACAGCTGCAAAAGAGGCCAAAAAGTGGATCATTGGATTGTGTTACTTTGTTTTTTTTACCGAGGACATGTCCCCTTTTTCGTGCACAATTCACGACTCCCCAGAATCCATGTTTTGATCCACAAATAGTATCGAGGAAGTGGGGTTGGAGGCTCGAGTTTTTCATTTTTTCCCCTAAATTTAAATTTTCAAGTTTAATTTTTCGTTTACATGAACTTAGATAAAGAAAATTTTGTCCACTTTAATGTTTTCTTTGTGGACGGATTGATAATATTGTTATGAAAACAAGAAGTCTGACGAGTTCAAATGATAAAAAATTTCCATCTCCCACTCCATCCGATCCAGAAGCGAGTCGGGACGGAAAACATAGCTCCCACTCAAATCTTCATGATCACTTTTTTTTTAAAATATTTTTTTTATGCATTTATCACATTTAAGTAAACATGAATATTTTAATCTTCAACAAAAAGGACCACCTTGATCCCGTCCCGCCACACCCTGTTGTCATACCTAGAGTCAACTTTAACAATCCAAACAATTTCCTAACTTTGAGTTTTGTTTCTCGAATTATTTAATTTCAAAATGGTCAACTTTATGAGATGTTTTAGGTAGTCATTTTGTTTCTTGAATTATTTAGGTAGTCATTTTGTTTCTTGAATTATTTAGCTTCAAAATGGTCACTGAACTTTATGAGTTGTTTTAGTTAGTCATTTTGCGATATGACTTGTTCCAAATCATTCTAGAGAAGTTGAAACAATGTTCGTAACAAACTGCACGACCCACTCTGAATCATCTTAATAGTCTCGGAATGTGAAATGTCCCGATAATTCAAAATTGACGTGCTTCATTACGGGCCTTCAGCTGATATCACATTCCGAATCCACTAGAGTGACTCAAGATGAGTCATGTCATTTGGTATTTTTGCTGCTAATTTCCATTAAGATTAGTACTCGAGCCAAATAAAATGATCAGTTCAAAGAAAAATATAGAATTTAATTTTTTATAGAAAAAAAAATAGGATTCGGCTCCCCCAATCTTTCAGTGTGGTATGGATCTTAACAAGGTATCCACATGATGAAAAATGACAATGTAGATATTAATTTGCCCAAAACATAAAGATAAGAGAAAAAAATCGTCAAAATATTATTCATCCAACTTTAAGCCACGTTAATGTCTAGTGTGATTTTGATGTTCACATTGACTCATGGGAAGACCGAGACACACATATATGAAACCATGAAGATGAAGGAGAGAAACTGAATGAATCAGCAGGGTAAAAGGAAATGCACAGAAGAAATTTACTGAGCGAATTTAACGGGAGCAATTATTCGGAAGTACGAAGCCCAATTCACGATGGGACATTTTTGACCTCTCATTTTTCTGATGCCTCGTTGTCATCACCATAGCCATAGGCTCTGTACTTTTTAACTTCTGACCTGCCCTCTGCTGCTGACTGAATGAAAAGCAAATCAAATTAACCAATAGTGAATCACCAACTCACAAAATTTTATTTATTTTTCAAAAAAGATCTGTAATTTCATCCGGTTTTGGCGATTCCATTACAAAATGGTGCCATATTTCTAAGTTTTGTGTTTAGCTGTATTTTCATTAATACTAACTTGTTGGATGTTAAACTCAAAAATAACATAGAAGTGAAATAGAGAAATCAATACAAGAATTTAACGTGGTTCGACGATGTCCCTACGTTTACCAGGAGCGGAACGAAGATTTTTTTATTCATTATAAATCATAGGGTTATATCATCAGTATTTATACTAACCATAGCCCAAGCCCATACAAGATTTTATGGCCAGTACAAGAAAAATACACTTGTATGGTATCGGCCATTTTGATCTAGTGAATCTTTATTCCACTCTATATGAATTACATATACAACATAATTGAACTTAGTTTGTATTAATTGCACGACGAGACATGGTATTTTATGGTTAACTCATCCCATAATAGATTTTCAGTTAGACTTGTGCTAGTTGATCGCGACCCATTCTATAGCCAATTGACCTACTCCCCTCGACTCATTTTTGGTCGAACAATCATTCTTTCTAGGCTCCAAGGTGATATTTCATCCAAATTTGATTTAAGATAGAAAACTCAAGGGTCTATGGATTTGTTTCTATTACCATTGATGACCAAAGGGCCACAATAAGCCAAAGTTTCTCACTTTCCCGTGACTTGAACCTGCACAAAAGCTCATAAAAATCATAGCTTTACACCATCAGTGATTCAGTCTCCACATGACTGCATCCATTGCTCCCCCTTTTTGTCACTTTCTCCTTACTTCCCCCTCTCAACACACGGAGTGAAAACTCATAGATTTTTATACATATCTCTAGAGTGAAAGTAAGGCAACGAGGTGAAACCAAAAATGTCAAGTGTAAAACATGGATCCCATTGGAAACAAACATCAAACAGTTGGTGTGCAAACAATAGCAGCTTCAATGGCTATGATCTGGGAGGTGGGTTAGTACCAAATCTGAAGCAAATGGAAGAGCTTAACAACGTGTACAACAGAAGTAGTGACAACATTGGTGTGTTGGACTTGGTAATGAAGAAGAGAGTTATGGTGGTGGTGGATCAGTCTTCACATTCCAAACATGCAATGATTTGGGCACTCACACATGTAACTAACAAGGGTGATATTCTTACTCTTCTTCAGATTGTTAGTCCTTGGAAGTCTGAGGGTAGTGAGTTTTCCTCTCCTTGTCTTGCTACATCACTTGGATCCCTTTGCAAGGCCTGTAAGCCGGAGGTGAGTTTTTGTCTTTTATCAGCTTATGACCTCAGTTTACTGATGAAAGTGGCAAGTTTCATATGTAATGGCAATAAAAAGTTATTTAAAATAATATTTACTTACTTTTAAGCTTAACCAAACATGGGTTTTGTCCTGTCAATTCTCAGGTTGAAGTGGAAGCACTTGTAATCCAAGGACCAAAGTTGGACACAACAATGAGCCAAGTGAAAAAGCTTGAGGTTTCTGTGCTAGTCTTGGGGCTCAACTCCTCCCACCCTCCATTACTCAACTGGTGACTACTTAGTTCTATTCCCTCGTATTTGTTCGTCCACACTACATTTCATACATGCATTTGGTAAGCTTCACAATTTTCATACGTCTTTTTTTTCTTTTTTTACCCCCCGGCAGTCTGTGCCTGAGAAACAGCACCGAGGAATTTGTGGAAGAGTGCATCGATGTTTTGGAGTGCTTGACAATTGGGGTTCGGAAGCAGACCAAGGGAGTTGGTGGATACCTTATTAGCACCAGATGGCATAAAAACTTCTGGCTATTGGCTTAAGAGTAATGTTTACCGTGCAGTTTGGTACATAGGACTCGACAATTGAACGATCAAAAACTTCTTACCAATCCTTTCACCAAACATGCACAGAAGAGCATAAGATGGGGAATAAATTTGTATTGGTCTGTATTTTTCATTAAAGAACATCTTTCTGTAATCTTACCTTCAAATTGAGTGCATAAAAGGATGTCTGGGCTTTTTTGGGCCACGTGTCATTCACAAGCTAGGTCCAAAAAGGGTTGAGGCCCAATCCATAAAAGGCCCATGGGCCTTCATTTTATTTTTTGTTAAATTGGACCATTCATATTACAGGCAGGCCTAGAACTGGGTCCAACAAGGGATGGGCTTTCAGGGTTAAGGGACGTGGAATGCATGATCCATTGTACATCTCAAATTTCGGTTTAACTAAGAATTGACATAATTTGTTTGTCTCCCATTATTAGGAAAAAAATAGATTAATGAATAACATTTTTTGGAGAATATGTGGTTGAAATTTAAAGTAATTTTATTAATTTATGTGTAAAATATTTTATTGGATGAATGTATTGTGGGGAATCTTACTGTAGCAAACAATATTTTAGATTAATAGTAGACAAACATGGACAACCACAGCACCAAAGTGCAAAATGTGAACTAAAACCTCGTAAAAGTGAGTTTTGTTCGGATGCAACCACAGCAAAATAAACACAATTTGCATTACTGGAAAAGGGGCTGGACTGGTACTGCACAAGGTAGTGTCAACGGTATAAAACAATATTAACGTATATGCTATTATACTATTCAGGCATTTCTACGTGCACAATATTGTATATCAAACATGTCGTTATTTTTTCTTCCTTGCAACAAAGGAGGGATATCCTCAGAGGCCATGAAAACTGGGAATTAATATTAAGACATTGCCAAATCAATGGCATCTTAAGGAGTGCAGCATACACACCTCAAATTACAATTAGATCATGGACTTTTAATGTTCAAAAGTTTGTTATAAGAATAAATGTCTATGACTAAAAAGTAGACTGTAGTAATAGGAAACCAGGGGACGAAAGGAAGAAGTATTGATAGATTTTATCGGTATAACCTGCTCAGTGATTTCGCAATGACAAATACTATTCTCTTTCTATATCATTCATCTATTCAGGTCTTCCCAACTAGCAGACCTCATGTTCGTGCACGACCAGCTTGGTCTAAACTTTATCGTCTAATTTTTCATTAACTAAAGGAAGCGATTCCATTTTACCCCTTGGAGTTTGGGGTGTACGAGGGGTCCCCGGTGGTTGTTGTGCAAGCATGTGCCTTACGTACCCGTAGAACGTACATCCAACAAGAGTTATACCACATCCAATGGCATTCATGGCTGAAATTGGGTTCCTAAAGATCAACCATGAACATGTAACAGCAACAGCAACCTGTGATGCATGACAACAATGATTAACATAGACTACACGCAGCAAGGCTTCAACAAAACAGTACAACTTCTTTATGAGAAGATAGGTGCTAAGTGTATGTTTGATACATAGTATTGAATAGGACTAGACAATAGAGTTTCATCAAATATGGGAGGGAAATTGATAATCTTCCGTGATAAGTTTATCATCTTGCTTCTTTTAACCTGAGGTTCTTGCAAGTTTAATTAATTTACACATTCTGTATTTTCAACCAATGATATCTTGAACTGTAGTGACCTATATAAATTCAAGATATCTTCGAGCCTGTTTGGCTAAACTTAAAGATAAAGTAGACGTGCTTATGAGTAACTTTTAAGCTTAGCACGTTTGACCTTTTTTAGAGGTTGTTTTGGAAGGATTTAGCTCAAAAACTCGCTTTCTAAAAGAAAGACTTTATTTACTTACAAGAAAGAACTTTTACCTTTTTCACACACAGCCAAACAATGCTCCAAGTATTCTGATCACGTATTACTGATAAATCAAGAGACCTAACCCCAACGTTTCCAAATTTATCCAGCCTTCCCAATTTGATAAATTAGTCAATCTCCCCATGGATAGCGTCTAATGTCAACAAGGGGATACTGGATGGTCATCCAAAATATTAATCGGGAACACCTTATACTATTCTTGACATAAAGTAGGTTTATTTCAGAAACTTCCTGATATTTCACAGACATGAACCAAGTAACAATTGTACTGTAAGCTGAGAAAGTACACTGGATAAACAAAAACAAAATCCTCGACGCTACAATGCACCAATTCCGCCCCATTTTCCCACTCCACCTTACCAGTTCTCATTGCTCCCTCTTCTTTCACCTATATATCAAATTTTTATCCACCAAAATGACCACTTAATCGTCATGTCCCAGTGCAAAGTCATTGACTTTTGCAATCCCCACTAGAGGAGCACTCCATGTTTGGCTAATATTAAAAAGAAGTAAAAGTTACTTTTAGTTTCCAAACATGTCTGGATAAGTTATTCTTTTCTTACTTTAAAATAAAAATATACTTATTTTACAAATAATGTCAAAATCTGTAACTTGTTTTCAATTTTGATCAATGAGAAAGTCATATATTTTTTAATTCTTTACTTACAAGAGAACTTTTTAAGCTTCGATACTCTTTCTACTCCCTACTGTTCCTGGAAGTCTTTCCCACCAGTCAAGCTTGTCTCCAAGCTCAGCAAATCAAGTAGATTACTCTGCCATCAATTTCCCCATCTATCTTTGATTAAATCCTTCCGCACCATACTCGAATTCATAAACGTAACATACCTAATTTCATCAATCCATGATAAATATTGAAATAGTCTACTAGTTAAGATTAGTAAAATTAGCTTGGAGAAGTAGAGTTGTGGTAGCAAGGCAGGGATTGGTGTAAGGCAAATTGAGATGAAGACTACAAAGGAGAGGAAGGAAAAGTAGCAGTTTTGGGTTTGAAATAAAAAGAAATCAGCAAATTAGCGGTATCCTATCCCCAAACTCGTTGAATCAAAAAGTTGAATATTGGAGGGAATTTCCACTATAACTATTTTCCTTGCTTTCTTCTCTACATTTGTCTTCCAAGCAAACATACCATTAAAGTGATAGTTCATATTTTGGATCATTAGATTTTTTTACTTTCTAGATGTTGCTCAAATATTCTAGGCCAAGTTTTTTTTTCCTAACCTGACCAACAAACCGTCCTACCTCCCATACAGATCAGAGCATCCCCAACTTCCATAAAAAATTTATCATGAGAAACCCTAATCGGCTGTAAACATCAATTTAAGAAAATAAGGGTTCCAAAGGTGTAACCCAATGCTCGCACTTATCGGAATTTATAGTTTTAAAACAAATTCAAATACTTAGCAAGTAGTGAAAAGTAGGTAATAGCTAATGAAACTCAAGAGACGACATTTGGTATTGATGGATGTGCCATGCTTCATAGAAATTAGCGTAAAATTATTATATTACAAAGCCAGATAACAGAGGATTCGCTTATTTGACTTTATAATGAAAGCTCACTTAGATATGAATAAGAGGTAAATTTCAGGTACGAGATTGTTCATTGACAAGTTACTCGTCTATTCAATTAATACAAAAGATTACGCCATGTTTGGGAACATGGATTAGACGGTAACCGAAGGTATTGAAGAAGGAAAATAAACTAAAATCTTATCCATTGTACTGTTTAGTAATGCATAGCAAACAACCCTTATTATGTCCAGGGTAATGCACGGTCTAGAAAGTATAATGACTAAACCATTAGGGCACGAGTTAGGGTCTCACCTTAAGATTTCCAGCAACATTGAAGGTCACTGCAGTAGTGGAGTGAATGACATAGAAGATAGAAAAGTTCAAGCAAAATGCCAGCACTCCAGACCCAAAAATAATAATGAGGGAAGAGAAAAGTGAGGGACATGTTTGAATCCATTCCAAAACCCCAGATCCTTCCAGTAGTAAGGCTGGTACAGCCAAAATCATAGTAGCAAAAGGTGCCATGTGATACACTGTGTTTATGCTGCAATAAGCATAAGAACCAATAATGAAGTCATTTAAAGGAAACATAGAATAGAAAAACTCAGATCTATAAATGGATGTGTTTTTAATAAAAAGCTTTCTCCGCGTAGTTTGGACGCTTTTCTTTTCTCATCCATAGAACCCCAGAGAAAATTTCTATTCATCCCATCCAATTCATTGCGATAACTTCCGATTAATTGTTTGCTATACTCAACATCCACAAGCTGATAAAGCGGATAGACTGACTAAATCCCTGATAACAATAATCACAACTGAAATAAACAAGTTTCACAAGACTATTCTTTCCCATTACCAGTAACCTAGTTTGATTCTTTTACTTTTTTCCTCGTCGTCCTACTTTACATAAAAAAAAAACTCATTTAACTACAATTGTGAACGCCATTCATCCTCGGCAAATAGTCATGGGAAAAATTAACTTGCAAAAGGAGCACAAGACTTCTGAGGAAAAATGTGAGAAGTGAAGCGCACAAAATCTACTCGTTAATCTAATAAATGTGCACCCAACAAGAAAGTTTGTGTAACATTAAATTTCAACTATTCTAGATTTAATTCATGTATTTATATATTTTACAAGAGGTCACTGCTAATATGATGATCAATGAAATAGATCTTTTTGTAAGAAAAAAAAGTCAATCCATCATTAGTTAACATGATTGAGAATTTATGCACCTGAAGAAAACTTAATCAAGTTCTCTTTCTGAAGTAATTTTAATCAAACTCAGGGAAAAATGACAGTTGAATTCGATCCCTTTATTCAGCAACAAATAGAAAAACGGAATTCCATTCTTTGTTTTCTCATAATAAAAAAGAAAAAAGAAAAAATTAATTTGCTGTGGTTAATATTGTTAATGTTGTCACTTGTACTTTATTTTGTTTTATATTTTTGGAGGAGTAGAAAGAAAGGGGAACAGAAAGGGGGAGAAGATGATACCTGTCAAATTTGTAACCATGCAGCAGAGACTCCGCAAGAATGGTCTTTGTTGACGTAGCAAGGCAACCGAACAAAGCAGCACAAAAACCGAACATATTAAAACTGAGCTCTGTGATAGAAGTGAGGAGAATTCCTCCAACAATGGGAACAAGAGAAGCCCAAATTTGCCATTCAAAGTATTTTCTCCAGAATAGCCACTGCAAGATAACTGTTTCAAATGCATCAGAGTCAAATGTACAATTTTCTTGCTGAGGTAAAACTGAATGAGAGAGAATGCATAATTTAGTTTATTAACACAAATTTGAAACTGAAACTATCAAATGATGCCAAAAGAAAAAAATTCATCATGTACACTTCAAATAAGATATTATGGTTGACTTTGACTGGTGTCACCCTATCTTCGAATAGTTTGCTGTGAACCAATTCTGTGCGCTCTGAATACACTTAACTCAGAACTCACCTGTCGTTGCCGGGGTAAATGACTTTATAGTTTGCATAAAAGAAACAGGAATATAGCGCAGGCTCACATTCCCCAAGACTATGTTGATGCAAAATACAAAGGACATGGGAAAAATCCTCCTCCAGCGATCTTCAGGATCAACCGGAATGAGTGGCTTAAGCTTCAGCACTTTGATTACCAAGTATGCACCAATTGCTGAGCATATAAAGTGTATGCATGACACTGACAACGGATACTTGAAATCAATTTTCTGTGGAAAAAAGGAACTATATAAGTAAAGACAACGATCAAGTACTAAAACATCAATACTAAATAATAACTAAATAATATTTTCCTGCACTACAATTCTGCAATATCAAGATTCAACATGCGAGCACATTGCTTGCTCTGTTCAGGACCATTTAAGTTTGAATTATGATACAAATTAAACCAAATAAATTTGAACAGAATCATCATCCTTCAACTATTCTAGGCCTCAACAGTTAATTTCACTAGTAACTCCAGAGTAGACTCCACAAATAGCTCAGTTTATTTACAGAGAGACGGAATTGCACAAGTAAAGACAACAACCACATATCATATCAGCATCAGTGAAAAATATCTAAATAAATATTTTCCTGCATTACATTTCCTGTGGGCCCCATTTTTGTTGAAAATGAGTTTTGCAATAATAAATTTTTCGAGAATGTCGCAAAAAAGTAGAAAAGGTTCTGGGCTTACCTGCAAAATATGTTATTGTGAAAATATGTAATTGAAAATGAATTAGGAAAAAAATGAGTTTTTAGATAATGAGGATCAAATATAAGAAATAAAGTGATCGTTGGACTAAAGAGGAATATCAAGATTCAATATGTAACCATTTGCTTGCTCTTTTGATGGCCATTTAAGTTCAATAATTATACAAACATCAAAAAATAGGTGTGATCAGATCGTCGTCCTTTGGATATTCTAGGCTTCACCAATTAGTTTTCATGAGTAAATACAGCACAGAAACAGCATCTACACTGAAAAATCTTCACTTATTCATGGTAATATTTGAACCCCATGCAAAAAACTCAACTCAACAAAGTCCGAAGAGGATTAGTTCAATCCCACTCACTCAAACGAGTCTGAACGCCAAAAAGACAAAAGGAATGTTAAATATTTGAATTACCAGAATTAATACGGAATAATAATTAAATATACAAATCAAAACTGATATTATCAAATACAATTAAATTAATAATACAAAAATTATGATATTATCATATTTGAAGAATTCAAAATTAGCAAATTACCAATTTTTTTTCTATATGCAGAAAACAACGGCAGCCGGATCATTCTTCAGTAGATATGCACGCACATATTACTAGTAACGGTCTGGGGCTCTAAATATACATCGAATTCAATAAATGATTCAATCATCTAGCAAGATAGGCTATCTCAAATTTCAAAACAATAACCGCAATGTGAAAGGAAAAGAACCCAAAATTCAAAAAGTGAAACAACATCAAGATCATTAGAAACGAAGAATAAGCAATAATTTATAAAAGAACAGGCACCCAATAAAATAAAAATATAAACAAAAACTGAAAAACGAACACAAATCACATAAATGTGTACATACAGTCACAGACCGACCTGAAAGATCCATTTGTTCACGATAATAACAGTTACATTGAAACCCCACCATTGAAGAATGGCTAATATGGATCGAATTACACTCCACTGACACAGGATATTTTCCTCCATGATTTTTCTCCTTTTTCTTCACCAACCCAGACCACAATTCAATACAATCAACCAATTTTCCTACAATCAAAAATCCCAGAAAAATGGGAAAACTAAAGAAACCCAGTTGGATTATTGAAGAAAGGCTGTAATTATATTGGATGGGAAGGCTGGTGCAACATTCGAAGTGGCGTTGGAAGGCAGTGTGGCGGATTGTGGAGTGCCATTTTGGGGTGAGGCGTCCAGAGAAAATATTTATATTTTCCGTTACACTGTGTTTTGATTTGTGAGTGAATTCTAAACGTATGTGCGTCTCACTGCCTTCACGCCAATGGGGCTTGGTAAAGTTCTTACAAAAGGATTTTGCCACTTTACCAAGACAAATGTAATAGATGCAATAATTCAAGGTGGCAGTAGACTCTGTTTAAAATAGTTGGAGATGGAATGTCCCGTAAAATTATATCAAACATTGTAACACTGTAACATAATTTCTACCAAAAACACCACTCGCAAACAAGAGGTAGGGTTAAACCAATCAATCGTGTTACATGTACAATGATGATCGACAATCATGATTTGATATCATCACATTCATTCATTTCAAAAAATTTCAAAGACCGTTTTTTATATCAATTGTCCATATTTTATCACAACAAGCACTATCAACAAAATTAAATAACAAGTAAAATTGTACATATCTACGATTATCGATCTTATAAAATATAAGATCAAATCGTCTGATACCGGGAATGATTGAAAGGTTAATTTCATTAAAGAAATTTTAGAAGTTGTCCGAAGTTCCAATAATGTGCAAGTTCCTTTCATTGTAACTATAGATGTCCCGTTTTCAATTTTAACAATAGTGTCACTATAGATATTGAGTGTTCGAAATGTTTACAGACCATTTTAATTTTTTTTTTTTTATAAGATTAAAGACTACCTCAAAATTTAAATGTTAAATTGAGGACCAAAATAACATTTTTTTTTTATTTTATTTAATGGGTTGCAATAGTCTGCCAACGTTTGAATTTTGACCCCTCAACCTTGGAATTCTTGGGCCACGCTCTTTCTTATTGAGCTCCTCTTAGGCCGAAATTAAAATTATTATTTTTAAATATATTTTAATAAAAAAATGATGAAATGTATGATTAAAAAATTATTAATTTCATAAAATATATAATAAAATTAATTTTAATCCTACGAAAGGGATTGAATATTGAAAAGTACTCCCCTGCGTCAAAAACAACTCACAAGACAAGTAGAAAAATGTTATTTTAAGAAAGAAAAAAAAATGATGTTTCTTTTTAATTTTCTCATAAGACCTCTAAGCAACTGTACTCGTGCCAGTTAATTGCTCCTATGATAAGCAAGGGCAACTTTTAATCACTTGTTTATACTGGATACGAGAAAATGATATAGCCATGGTGCAGATTAAAATTAAATTTTAATAGATTTTGATAAAAGTTAATGAAATATATGTTTTAAAAGTTGTGGGCCNTCCCCTGCGTCAAAAACAACTCACACGACAAGTAGAAAAATGTTATTTTAAGAAAGAAAAAAAAATGATGTTTCTTTTTAATTTTCTCATAAGACCTCTAAGCAACTGTACTCGTGCCAGTTAATTGCTCCTATGATAAGCAAGGGCAACTTTTAATCACTTGTTTATACTGGATACGAGAAAATGATATAGCCATGGTGCAGATTAAAATTAAATTTTAATAGATTTTGATAAAAGTTAATGAAATATATGTTTTAAAAGTTGTGGGCCGTGAAATATTTGGTTATAATTTGCCCCTGTTTGTCTGTCATTATAAAGAGAACATGAGTTTTGGAATAGTGAATTTTTCAAGGATGTGTGGTTAAAAAATTAAAAATATTTGAGCTTACGAGCCAAATATGTGATTGAAAATGAGTTTAAGGAAAAAATAGAGTTTTGAAATAATGGTAGACAAATAGAGGCTTAATTGTTAATTTTGACTTCAAATTCTTATTGAATTTAATCTACACCAAACAAGGGCATAACACTAATGAATTCTCTTAGTATGATTTTCTAACAAAAAAAGAACGACGATGTCCAATGTTATTTTCTTAAGAAGAAATCGGAGTCGAATTATGAGTATAAAATTGGTATTTATAGGTGAACACCGCAAACAACTCGTTTTTTTTTTCACTAATTAAATTTAAAACATTGGGGTTCAACTTAATTTCCCACAAAATAGTATTGCGAGTTGCTTTGTTAATAGTAACTATACAACGATTTGTTGCATAGAAAGATTAATTTAATTCAAGAATTTTGTGATATTGGCGATTTCGATTCAGCAAAGTAGATTGGATTGTTTTCAATGACCTAAAATATTCAAAAATTATTTTGTTACATGAATTATCTCAACAATGGCCTTGAATGTAACCACAAATTTATGTAACATAAAAGGTCATCAAAATGTGTACCGTATTGATATGACACAACAAAATACGTTTGAATGTGCGCTCATATTCAACCATAATATCTCAAAGTATGCAACAAAAAATATACCAACGTACCATCGACAACGTTACTCGCAATTAACTAGTTTTCCAATAAAAAATAAATAAAGTCGTTGACACTTCAAATTCTCTCTTTGCAAGAGAATGCTAAAACTAGATTTTAGATTTTGAGCCTCAACGCACCAAGAGTATAATGTTTTCGTAGAGCTGATGCTGCTATTGTATAAGCATTAGCCTATCCCACTCCCGTCCCGGGTGACGAGATTGTTGAGACTTAAGAGGCAAGTATGGTGCCTAAAAAAAAAAAAAGCATGTGTGCTTGGAGTGCAAAGCCATCTACTTTTCCTTGGGATAGTTTTGTTGAAACAAGAAGCAAAGTGAAGTCAACTTTCGTAGCACAAAATGGAGGTGGCACATGAATTGCTGCTAAGGAGTGGTGGATAACTTGGCATGTACATGTTAAATGCGGCTGGGCACATGGAACAAATTTAGAAGTGTTGAAAAATAAGGGTTACATTCCTTGAAAAAGAAGTTCCTTAACTAACTCTGATTTGCATACACGTAAGTTTTTAATATTATGCGAGTCTTTGTTTAAAATATAAATATATTGTTTAAATATTTAAAGTGCGTTTGAGTCACATTATTTCGAAAGAATGTATTTTGAAATAGTAGATTGATGGAGAATGTGTGGTTGAAAAAGAAGGAAAAGTTATTGATGTGATGAAAAATATTATTTTATTGAAAAATGTGTGGTTGAAAATGAGTAGAAGAATGAGAATGAAAATTTTAATGTGTACCAAACAAGGGCTTAG
>CAIGRK010399375.1:0-17336 GCA_903798315.1 Fraxinus greggii | reverse complement strand
TGACATATAATTTTTTTGATCTGTAACCAATAAAATATTCTGTGACTTATAAAATTTTAGATTTATGACCTCGAAATAATTCGTGACCTACAAAATTTTTTATCTGTGACCGATGAAAAAATTGTGACCTATAAACATTTTAAATCTGTGACCTACAAAATTTTTGATCCTTGACCAAAGAATAAACCTCGGAGTGGTAGCCGGTCACCGGAGATAGTCGCCAGAGCAGAGGCGGAGGGAAGGGTGGAGGTGGGTTAATTATATTACATTATATTTAAATATTTAATTTAATATAATAACTGTGAAATACAATTAATTAATTCATAAAAATCTAATTTTTGCAATTCTAAATTTTGGAACCTGATTTTTATTTTGAGATAGAAAAAGCCAAGTTGTGAATTTTTCCCAAACAATTAACTCGATGGAACACGGTCTTTTAAATCTTTTTCCCATTTGGATTCTGTTTCTATTCCAACGAGGAACATGGCTAGAAACTTTCTTCCGGAGGCCAAACTCACGGCGAGCGGCCGCCCAGTTCTGGATTCCGGCGAAGTGGAATGTTCTCTCCTTTCCACTGTGGACCTCCTCTCCGAAGACCTATCTGCCTTCCCACTCCTGAAATCCGGTCTTCTCATCGTCACAACCCACCGTCTACTCTGGCTGTCGTCAGATAACAACACTCCCACTGCTGTATATATTCCCCTCTCCACAATTCAGCACATTTTCTCCACAAAAAAATCGATCAAGTCCATGTTCCACAGCCCGAGAATCCGATTTCAGGTTTCGACCACCCCGGAGAGACAGGTCTCGGAAAAGGGACTGAAATCTTTGGTGATCACGTTGATTTTGAGGGGAAAGGTGGACACTGATTGGTTTTTGGGGAAATTTTGGGACGCCTGGAGAGGGCGAGCCTGGGAGACGAGTGGGTCCGCTACTGAGTCGGGATCAGGGTCGGGATCGAGGGAGGGTTTGGAGTCGCTGGCTTTGAAAATGCCTGTAGTCGGAGTGTCAGGGATTTTGAGGAAGGAGCAGGAGATGTGGGAAAGTACTGACAAGAGCTTGCAGGATGCCTTTCAGGATTTGAATGCTCTCATGGTATGTAAAAATGTTATAATTTCCCTATTATCGAATTTAACATTTGACTTTAGCAGATTTTTATCCGAGCATCTGTGTTTGGCGTTAGTTTTGGGACACAGGGTGAGAAAATTGACATATTAAGGAAGATATGGTAAATTTTGTTTGTATAAAGTGGTTTGTGCTTTTCTTATCTTTATCTCATGTGAAATGTAGTTTTATAACCTTGATCGGAGGTACAAAGATTGGATGCAATGTGCTGATTGCTTTATATTGATGCTCCCATTCTAAATTATCGCCTGAACATTTTTATATACCTTTTCATTATGAATTATTCAAATGCTTTACATTGCATGGCCCAATCTTAGTATTCTTGCGAACAACTTAGCTATCAGTGATGGACTGAGTGTTCTGGAACAGTCTTGGAAATGTCAAAAATAGAATTCTTTTGAATTGGTATATGCATATAAAACCTATTAATGTGTATGGAATCTGAAAGATAGTGTTTGATGGTTGATGAAAGGTTTTGTTAATCATAGAACGGAGCACAACCTGTCCTCTTATACTGTGGTTTCTTCTTGTTTTTCCACCTATAAATCTTCTGCTTGTATATTTATTTAACAATAGAGCAAGGCTAAGGAGATGGTGGTGCTAGCTGAGAGGATGAGGTTAAAGCTTCTCTCAGGCTCTAATAATGAGACTGGTGGAACAAACGATGATGACATGGGTACCAAAGAAGAGATGCAAGATTGGTTATTGAGTGTTGGTATTGCTTCTCCAGTTACTAAAGAGGCTGCAGGAGCTTTATATCACCAGCAGTTATCTCGTCAGGTACATGTTTATTTTGTGGTCTCTGTTATTTTACTCATCATATCATAGAAAAAGACAAAAAATATACCAACACGGATATTGAACACTGCAAGTGCATCTATTAGCACTAGAGCATGTTTATATTAAAACAATGAACACTGCAAGTACTTCAAAAGGACTTACCTATGAATTGGTTTGCCTGAATAGCTGTAAGTAACACAATCAGTATTTCGAAACTCTTTAATTCTCATACTCATTTTGAAACTCACAGTTACACAATAAAATATTTTGCATGAAAATCCAAAACTTTTCCTACTTTTAACCACACATTCTCAAAAAAATCACTTTTCAAAACTCCATTTTCTCAAAATAATGGTCATCAAACAGGGGTTTAACTGCAGGTAAGACAAGGTTGCAATAACTAGCTTCTAACCACGTGAGTGTGTAAGCATTTCTTAAATACTATATTTAGCAAAATTTGAGAGTGAAAAGCTGGTGAATGTTTCAAAGTAATAAATAGCTATTCAAAAGAGTTATTTAAAGGTAACTAAAAAGTTTCCTGTCAAAGTAATAAATAGCAATTCCTTTTGCTTTATGGCATCAGATTTCCCTTTGGTCCTGAGATAAGTAAAGTTGTGTAAGCTTTAGTTTTTAGCTTTATAAATAGCTTGCACAATTGCCATGTACATTACTTGAAATGCAATCGGTCAAAATAAATAATCCCTTGTTTGAGCTTCATTAAAATGAGATTTTGGGGAAAATGTGTCTTGGAATAATGATTTTTTTCTTTTTCTTTGAGAACGTGTGATTAAAAAATAAGAAAAAAATTTGGGTTTACGTGTAACATTATTTTATGGGAGAATGTTGGTTAAAAATGAGTTTTGGAAAAATGTAGCCCAAATAGGGGGCTAAATAAACAGTGAAATAAGGTAGAAAGAATTCCACCTTATAATTTTATCTTTGATTGGTAGAAATAGTTTCTGCAGATGATGTTATTTTTTGTTATTTGACTTGTGGAAGTTCTTACTTTGGCTATTTGTGACTCAGTCCATTGGTTCTTAGTTGGCAGATTTTGTCAAGAAACCACTGGAGAGGGCTGGAGGAATGATCAATCTGATAGATATTTATTGCCTCTTTAATAGAGCCCGTGGCACAGGTTTTATTTTGTAATTTATCTATCTTATCTTTCCCATTTCCCCTCTTGCATTGCTTTTGCTGGAAATTTATGCCTTTATTTTTTGGGTTATTACTTGTTGTTTAGATATTATGATAGCATTGTGTTCTTGTACAGAATTGATCTCACCTGATGATTTGCGACAAGCATGTTCTCTCTGGGAAAAGTTTGACACGTAAGTACTATGTCACATTGAAGTCAATCAACTAGTGTGATAGTGAAGGGAGATTTCTATAACGCATAATATAACACGCACATTAATCCTCTGGTGTTTTGTGAACTTGCTACAAATCCTGCATGACTGTTTTAGTTTTTCTCTTCGAACAGCCCAGTAATGCTTAGGAAATTTGATAGCGGTGTCATGGTCATTCAGAATAAGACCCACAGTGACGATGAGGTTATTTCCTTTACTTTTAAATGGTTTAAGATGTTTTACATATGCATGCTTTGTTTACAGTGGTGGCTACTTACATAAATTCTAGATTTTTGATCCTCTTTGATGTTCTTACTCTGAAATCACGTCAGAGAGTTATGCGAGCATTGAGACAACCAGAAACAGATAGAATAATGATCTATGAGATGATAGTATATACAAGGTTATAGCTTCAGAAGTTTTATCTTTGATTACTGAAAGATCTGAAGAAAAGAAATAGATAGAAAGAATTTTTTTTTAAAGAACAAAATAAAACAAAGATTGAAGGACAGTACCCACGATATGTGCAAAACACGTATTGATTAAATATTGATTTACTTTGGACCTCTTGATTTTTGAAGTGGTACTGTTTTAAGCATGTGGTTTTATTTACATGTTCTTTATAGAAACTTCTTTCACTGTTTTCATTCCTGAAAGCAAATTAATGAGCATCTGCTTTGGACATATAGGTATTTTCTAGGATCAGGTCCTTGGTATCGAAGACTGATGCTTTACGAACTGGGATCAGTGCCAGTGATGCAGCAATGACTCTCGGGGTTGCTCCTGCTATGGCTAAGGAGTATCTCCTTTCTGCTGAAGGAAAAGGTACATGCTTCAGCATCATTTTGTAGAAGCTCGTAAAATATTGCAGAACTTACTCTTAAGTTCTTTTTCAGGATTTCTTTGCCGAGATGTAAGCCCTGATGGTTTTCGCTTTTACATCAATTTGTTTCCTGAAATTAGTCCAGATGATAGATACTTGTAAGTGGAGAATCATGTCATTCACTCTGTTTTCTTGCTTCACTATGTTGCACCCAGTTTTCAATTTCATTTTTGTTGAGAAACTCATTTAACCGACTCCATGCATTTACTTTTTGTTTTTTTCCATTTTCATTCCTTCCCTTTTGGATAAAAAGGAATTGATTGATTCCACACTTCCAATTGCAGTCCCTAATTGAGTTTTCACCTTTTAAAGAAGCTGACAAATATGACCCAATGAAGCTCCCATTCTACAAAAGTGGTGTGATATAGGCTCTGTTTGTTTCGAATTAAAATCAGATTTTAATCTAAGTCAAAGTCAAACAATCAATATTAATCACATCTTTCATGGGTTCCACACCTTTTCAACCACACATTTCAAAAACTCCTGCCATAATCTACTAAAAATCAAATTTTAATCCCCGCCAAACACCCACATAATTAAAACATGTTAGAAGAGAAGAGTTAAGACCTAATTAACATGATTAGATGCAATCGCAAAGGATTGTATCTTAGTTGGATTTTTCAGCAGGTGTAGTAATATGTTGAATGGAGTGGCAAAAAATGATTTATGAGACTCAGTTTGCTGATATTGAAAGATGCCATCCATTAACTTATACTAACATATTGACTAAACTAGAATGGTTTTTGTTGACGTCAAAAAATGCGTAGGTTGATTTTGTCAACTTAATTGATGTTTTGTAAGAGGTAAATTGAGCTGAAATAGTAAAATGGTGCTGAAATAATAAAAAGAGGATGTTTGTAAGAGAGAGGAGAATTTGAAGTGTATGTCTACAAGAATTGAACTCATGTCCATAGGAGGATCATTACAATTCCTTTTATAGACAAAAATGGATAAGTTGCCTAGCTTACCTTTACATCAAATCAACTACAGTGCTAATCTTAATATGTGTGCTGCCAACCTGATTATGATTGGATGTTGAGGTCGGCCTCCATACGTTATGACAAAGCTACGGTGGGAAGTCATTATTGCATCCCTGTGATTGGTTACAATTTTGGTGCATAATTATGATTGCCACTTGTCTTAAAAGAATTGAATAGGAGGATGGTGGTTGTCAGTCTTGGAATGAGTGAATTCAGAGGGTAATGAAGATGTCTCTCACATGACGGCGGTAGATTCTTCCCTCCGAAGATAAGTCAAGCTGAGCTGGATGTTCCGTCCTAAAATATCGAGCTAGTTTGGAATTTATATGTTACCAAATTAGTAAAATATAAGAATGTTTGTATTGATTGAAGTAAATGAGAAGTGTATACAAGAAGTATGTTCGGTTCCCCACTTGGAAAATACCGTTGGCCTCTAATCTATCAACTTGGCTACCCAACGTCACCTCAGCTAAAGTACTGACCTAGAAGTGTGTGCCACCTTCCAATTTTAAGGATGCCGATTGGTTGTTGTCATCATGGACAATGTCATGATTACCTGTCACCTGGGTAATCATTGCTAATTTCTAATTGGCTGAAAATGAGGGGCCGCCGTGTGCCACTCGTCGCTTTGGGAATGGTCATTTGGGTGGTGCTGACATAACTTAGGAGACATTTAGAATTATAATAATGATGCTTCTGTATGACGGCGGGCATGTGTCGAGTTGACCTGTCATGGGTCGAGCTGACCCGGTGATCTCTTAGTCCATGCTCGTTGAAGGGACAATTGAATCTTCATAAGCTTTCCTTCTTAAATTAAGGTAAAATCGAGCGCGTATTGTGAGGTAGGACACCAACGGTTTTGATAGATGGAATTTATTTTGAGTTGGTAAGAATTTGCATGTCCTTGTGCCTGTGCCCTAGGCTGAGGGTGACAAATAATCTGGGTTGGTGGGATTAGAAACTGGATTCGTTCTCCTGTAAAAAGCAGAGATAATTAACACAAGGCATCTTTTAAGTTCCTTTGAATGTCCATCCACAAAAGAAGAAACAAAAAAGGAAAAAAAGAAAGAAAGAAAAAGGAAACAGGAAGAGCACCCGATGCTAGAGTTCGGAGAGGTACTCACACAAACAAGGAAGACCACACAATCACCAATAAAATCAACTGATAAATGAAGTGTCATGGAAGTCATACTAGTTAAACTAATCGAACGAGTTCTTGACTATCTTTACTAATTGTTTTTCAAAGCAAATGAAGCATTCGACCAATGAACCTGCTTTGTGTGTGTACTCGTCAATTAATCAGTGTACGGTATGAAATGAAATAGCACTGCTATATTAGGGTGAATGTCATCATCTCGCTTGATTGTGTATTTAAGTAGGCACTTAGCATGAGCTTGTTTGGTAGTAGGCTTCCTTATTGGCTCCCATTCCAATTGTTTTCTGAGTCCAGTTGCTCAGTGTTTGCAATTGTAGATGATACTTATCTATCATGAATAATTTACATCGAATCTTTTCTGATCCTTTTCAGTTTGTTCTCGTCATGCCGTTTGTTGTAATTGTGTCCTAACTTTGAATTTTGTTTTTACAGGGTGAAAGATCATGGTATCTACAGTACGTGGATCAGTGCAGTCTGTTCCAGGTAAAGTACTCTATCCATTGTAAACGTTTACGCATAGTCTCGCCTGGGAAAAGGGAGAAATAATTGCATACGAATTGAATTAGAATGTTCTATAACAAAAGTATCAGTTGTCAGAAAATAAGAATTCTGTTACCTCACAGTAATTTCATTTTCACTTTCTCAAACAATTTTTTATTTCAGTTAAGGTCGGCTTTTTTCACTGACCAAGAGGGTGGCAAGAGCATTTTCTGGACAGTGACCATGGATTTTATGGGCAAACAAGCTTCGCTCGGGTTATTTACTTCACTTGGAACAAATTAAATAAGCACAAGAGAAACCAGAGTCTTCTTCTTCTTCTTCTATGGGGGTGGGGATGGGTATAAATTTTGGGTTTGTATCTTTACTTTCAGGGGGTCAAAAGAAAAATGACTCTTCATGTAAAAATTGGAGCCTCAATAGTCCAGCCCACTCCGTCAATGTAACAACTTTAATATGATATCATTTTTGTTGTTGTCATGCAACTGTAAAACTGAAAATTTCTTTTGATGAAGGATGGGTTTGGTAAAAGCTCAAGGATTTGATGTAAAGGCTCTCAAATCTCTGAAGTTCATGAAGTTGTACGGTATATGGTTTGATGTAAAGGGCATCACATGTTTGTGAATCGTATATTTATGTCCAAAACAAGTACTTAAATGTCATCCTACATGTTTCGAGCAAGCACGCAATAATATCATAACGAACTTTATTGTTGTAGTATAAGATAAGTTTCAAGTCACAATTATAGTGTCGCTTTCCTTAACGTTATAAGCATTCTATTGTAATGTGATGCATTAGACTATTAGTCTACGTAAAAACATCTCCAAGATATAATACAACAAACTATAGTATACCAGTCTTGAAAACCGAATCAGGAGGGGAAAAGGAACATGAATTGAAAACCTCTTCTATTTACTGAACTATGCACGGTATTATCCATCCATCAATCACTCAAGTCGCGTTGGTGCATAGTTCAGTGACCATTGTAATACATTTTTAAGTTTAGTTATGAAGTGATAATATTTAGCGATGTTCAATGACAATTGAGATACATTTTTAAGTTTAATTATTAAGTAGTAACACTTGACAGAGTTAAGTAATCATTCAAGTAATTAACCCGTTGATAAATGTAGACCATGTTTTTGAGGAAAAAATTGCTACAAGAGTGACTTGATACAGATCACACAGTAAAAAAAGGATAAGGAGGATTAAATCTATATATAGTATTGACTAAAAACAACATAATTAACATCATTTTTCCATGCTAATTGTAACGGCATCTATTCTATGCTACAGCAACCTCAACTTCCTCGGAATCAGTTTCTGTTGCTGAAATGAAATCAATGAAGCTGTTCGAATTTTTCCAGCATGCTCCAGTCGCATCAAAATCACTCCTGTGGTTGTGTTTAAGCTATATGATGATATCATTAACGCAAAATTCAAGCAACAAAGAAGTAGCCATACCAGTTGAATAGCAGTAATTCCTGTTGTCCTAATTGGTAGGAATTAATTCATAGAAAATTTCTTGATATAACCATTCATAGTGAGCATCATAAGAAACTGGTTTTCTTCAAACTCACTCACTGGCACAATGGAAGTAATTCTCTCACCATCAGATAAGGACAATATCTGGATCCGAAAGAAAAATTAACCACCATAAAGAAATACTAAATAGAACTGAGGAGTTCGCTTTCTATGTGGCAGAGAAATTCAGTTTCCTCCTTTGCTCAAGTAATCTTATGGGAAAGGTAAATTATTTCTCAAGCGAACGACTTGTTTATGCATATATTTTTTTGGCTCACTTGTACCTTGTTCAAGTGGGCTTTACAAATGTGGTTGTACTATGTGTACATTATCACTTACAGATTGGTGTACATACATATGAAGTTGTGAAATATGATTCTTCAACCAAATAAAAAAGAACTTCTCAACTCTTTTCTTGACACCTCATCTATCTGTAAAACTTTCTGTAAGTACTTGTACATACATTATTCAAACTGAAGGGAGTTTTACAGGTGTGCCTGATGGAACTCGAAACTGATTTCACATGCCTTTTGGAGATTTCCACATCTAATCAGTTCATACGAGTCCCACGCCCACTCTTCAATGGGTACCGAAAATTTTGTGGGAAAGTACTTAAAGCGAAGTTCTTGTAATCAAGTTCCGTCCGATCTCCCTGAGGAAACAGAAGATGAATCAGTTGCAGCATGTAATTCTTCTTAGCAACTCTTGGTTTCTCCCAGCTTACTTCTGAATTGAAAATGTACATGGATAATCTTATCACTCAGTTAGGCTTCTTAGTAACTCTTGGTTTCACTTGTCAAATAATTTTCTCTTTATTTTAGTGATCAAAACCTCATTGGAGATACTATCACCTCATTTTGACTCTTCATATAATTATCTGTTCATAATCCATTATTGCTTGATTTGAATGTTTACTAAAGTCATTGTTGATTATTTTCATTCTTTATTGTTGACTCGGGCATTTGTTGTAGTGCTATGGACTCTTGACAGTCACTAAGAAATATTGAAAAGTCAAAAAGTAAATATTGTTTAATTTCCCATTTAATCAACGTTTTTTGTAAGGAATCCCATAGTTAGGTACTCACTTAAATTTTTAAATTTTCATTTCCAGTAATTATATTTTTCAATGATAACTAAAAGATTATGCTAATGAATTTACTTAACAGACAGAAATTGTCTCTAAATACAGTAATTTTTTTTAATTTTTTTTTTGGGCATTTGATACTCGACCTTCAATTTTATTAAGATTTAGATCCCCATTAGTGAATTTTGCACAAATTGTCGTGTTGTTCCAATGGTTACTAAACTTATGTCTATGTCTTTGATTGCTCAATGAAGTTTCAAATGTCGAGTTTTTGTTACTAAACTTAACAAAACGTTGGATGTTACTTACTGTCTTAACATTCGTTCCAAATCTTTAACGGAATTAGTGATGGGCTAACAAAATGTACATGTGATGCCCCCTCACGCTGTTAACAAATGTCTCGTCTTCGATTACTCTCTCAACTTTAAAAAACATCTTCGATTGCTCATTAAATTTTGAAAAAATGTCTTCAATTACTCATTAAATTTTGGAAAACGTCTTTGATTGCTCACTAAATTTTAAAGTAGTCAAATTCTGGCCATTAAACATATAAAAAGGACATCAACATGTTGTTCGTTAAAAAATATGTATCACAATCACACAGAACGCTTAAAAGTAATAAAGTAGACAAATAAGTCCGGACTGTCGATCCCACGAGAAATGATTACTCAATTACATAATAGTTAGATTTAATTTTAACATAATTTTATAGAATTTTAAACCATTTTCATCATTTGAAATTTTCAAATTTATTGTGCTTTTCATTGCTAAAATTAAATTAATATTTGATTTTTGCAACGAAACATAAAATAAATTTAATTAAATGGATTTTACAATGAAACAAACAATAAATTTAATTAAAATTTGAATTTTAATGAATTTATTTTAATGAATTTTACAACGAAACACACAAATGATGAATATAGCTTAAAATTCTGTAAATTATTTTAAAATTAAATTTAAATATCGTGTAATCGAGTAATCATTTCTCGTGGAATCAACAATCCAAATTTGTTTGTCAGCTTTATTATTTTTATGCGACTCGTGGGATTGCGGTATATATTTTTTAACGAAAAATAAGTTAATGTCGTTTTCATAAGTTTAGTAGCCAAAATTCGATTACCTTAAAATTCAGTGAGCAATTAAAGGCGTTTTTCAGATTTTAGTGAGCAATCGAAACGTTTTC
Source organism: Fraxinus greggii (assembly GCA_903798315.1). NCBI lineage: Eukaryota > Viridiplantae > Streptophyta > Magnoliopsida > Lamiales > Oleaceae > Fraxinus > Fraxinus greggii. Next base: position 6,774 of record CAIGRK010399375.1, on the reverse strand, counting down.
CAAAATTTAGTGAGCAATTGAAAACATGACAATTTGCTAACTACGTGACGGGACGCCTTTCATTTGCCACGTCACTAATATTAAGGTAGTGAGTAACGTCCAACGTTTAGATAAATTTAATGATCAAAATTCAACATCTTAAACTTCAGTGAGCGATCGAAAACATAGACATAAGTTCACTAGTTCAGTGATCATTGAAACAATTAACTCAATTGTTGTTAATTGAGCGCGAGACTAATTTTAAATTAAATAGGTTAAAAACATTAAATAATAAATTGTCCGTTATTATCTTTCGGACATTTGCTCGCTCCCTCCTCTCAATCAGGGGTACTCACGAGTTAGAGAACGATATTGATTTTTTTCTTTTTTTTTTTTGAAACACCCGCTATATCTTGAACTTGTCGACTTCAAAATAAAAGACAAAAAATAAGAAAAAAAAAATGTTCTCCCAAATTTGCCATTTGTTTCACCAAGGCGGGTTTTTCCATTAGGTGACAACGAGTTTGACAGCCTCTCATATATGTACGAGTCCCGTTGAATAAAAAAAATCTAAAAAAATGTGGACCCTCTTCCTATTTTGAGTGTAAGGTCAAAGTATTTGTCAGCCATTTTCAATAAGTGTAGCAAGCTCTATCTCCTGTGGTGGACTAGGATTGTAATATTCGAAATGCATCGTTCAGGACAAAAAAGGGCCTTGTCCTCTATATTTATAGCTCAGGTCCGGGTGGTTCTACCTGTAATTTACCACAAAATTGAGGTTATTTTATTGTAATAAGGCTCCAAATGCCTACTTGAGTTCTAATCCCTACGGGCAGAATCTGCTAACAATTTAACCACTTCTTCACCTATAAAGCTACAATTTAATTAAAAATTTTCGGTTTTTTTTTTCCTCAAATTATTTGAATTTCTAGAGAGAGAGAGATATTCCTTGAAAACCGACCAAGTCAATCGGTGGCATGGCTGTGATTTGAGCCTTTTGGCCAAGTGTTCACTTCTTGATTAACCATGGTTTAATTACCCCAACTTTAACATTACCTCAAAGGGTCTAACATATATCAACTCCACAAATTTAAGATAAATATTCCGACATTATTACACGTTTGGCATGTTCGACTGGACAAAAGTAATACAAAGAGCCAGAGAGGCTCACACTAGATATTTGTGGAAGCTCGAACGGACAAAAATAATCCAAAAACGCATACATAAATTTGTCCGTTGCATTATTCGCTAATTAGTATCCAGTTCAGCACACCGAATATTCTCTTAAATACTGTAATGACTTTAATTACATCGTTTCTAATATTGCAAACCAAACGCGACCGAAATATTTCCTCTTTTTCCTTTCTTATATAAATACTAAACCAAAGCTATTCATTCTTGCCCTCTCACACACACTCAATTGGGTAAACAACTTTAGTTTACCAGAAAAGAAGCCTTTTTCTGTTGATTCTACACCAACCCACCCATCTCTCTCTTCTAATCACAAACATTTTCTACTGTGTCATTGCACTCTAGAGAGAGAGAGAGAGTAGAGTCTAGAGAGAGAAAGCTTCAAAAATGAAGAGGCCCCCTCCTCCTCCTCCTCCTCCTTCACATTCTTATTCATCATCATCTTCATCTTCTTCTTGCATCAATTCACCAAAAACCCAAAAAAATTCAAAGCCGAAACGTGTGAGAGCCAAGAAAATTCAGAATGCTGCTGCTGATTCTGTTGTTTCTACTAAATCAAGAAGCTCCATTTTCAGAGGCGTCACCAGGTAATTAAATTTCTATATATACACCTATACATACACTTGAATAGATGGAATAAACTGAATTTTTCACTTGCATGCAATTTCTATATATTAATCTTTCATTTTTGAAAATAAAATTAATTTTTTTACAGGCATAGATGGACAGGAAGGTTTGAAGCACACCTGTGGGATAAGAGTACATGGAACAGCATCCGGAACAAGAAAGGAAAACAAAGTTAGCATCTTTAAATTTTTTTTTTTTCCCTTTTTTGAATTAATAATAAAAAATTCAAGTGAAATCAAGGAGATCTGTGATCTTAGTTTTTAATTTATAGTCCTAGTTTAATTATTAATCATATCTTTTACAATAATTAATTATGTCATTTGCCTCTGAATTCTTGTTTTTCTGACTGTATGACTGTTGTGTTCTTGATGATGATCCCTGTCCACGCATTTGCCGCTTCATAGTCTATTTAGGTGAGTTCGAAAGCTGCTTATAATTAATTTTCTGTTCTACTTTTGATTTTGTGTGTTTTTGATTATATAAATCTCTGTGCATGCAGAACTTTAGTCAAGAAAATTTAATCAATTATACTATTTAGCGTTTAATTGTTGATGTTATTTTAATGTAGGTGCATATGACAACGAGGAATCTGCAGCTCGAACGTATGATCTAGCTGCCCTCAAGTATTGGGGTCCCAGTACTCCCCTGAATTTTCCGGTAATCGACTTGATTTATTATTTGTTATCGACCATTTTATTTGAATTGACATTTGGCATTCGTTACTTTGTGCATCGTGTTTGAATGCACCAACGCAAATTTAGTGAATTCTCAATGTTACACATGGGTCGAATGGGTCAATTCAAATGATCGTGTGTATTTAACGAATTTTAATTAGCATTCGATGACAATGCAGCTTGAGATGTACTCAACCGAGATTGAGGAAATGCAAAGATTGACCAAGGAAGAGTACTTGGCGACACTTCGACGTCAAAGTAGTGGATTTTCGAGAGGTGTTTCTAAGTACCGTGGTGTGGCAAGGTAACAAAATATTTCATGTGAATTTTGTATTCAAGTACAATTAGATTCTTAGTATATGTTGTGCTCTTTTTTTTATCATGCTTTGCACACAAAATGTGTTGTGGGACCCAATTTTATGTTCATTCTTTTGGTGGGTTTGTGGGATTTTTTTGGTGTGCTGAGGGTGGAAAAAACGTGACTTTCATTGAAATCAAATATTTCTACCAGGAAAAAAAAAAAGCTTGACCATTTTTTTGGTTGGAATTTGACAGGCACCACCACAATGGTCGGTGGGAAGCTCGGATTGGACGCGTTTCTGGAAATAAATATCTCTACTTGGGAACCTACAGTAAGTTATGTTACTAATGTACTTCTATTTGTGTGCGAATATATGATTGGCGTGATTTAAATATAGCATTCATTTATTAATTTGTTGGAAGAAGATGATTGGCATGTTCGATATAGGTTTGATGGGCTCTCTTGTATGCGATAATTGGCCATGAACGGATCAAATGAGATACAAGTAAACTACAAAACGGAAAAAAAAAAAAAAATCCCCTAAAGTTTATTAAAATTAGAGTAACTCCCCTTAAGTAGCATATAATTTCATATTTTGCCATTTCCTCTTAGCTAAATGTAAAACCATATCCGTTTTCATGTTTATCTTTACGGCTTTATCTTTACACAAAAATGAATTGTTTTAGTTTAAAGAAAGTTCTCTCCTTTTTTTTTTTTTTAAAAATTTTAATTAGCCTTATTACATTATTTAGAAACATATATTTATGTTGATTTGTTAAATATTTGTCGACTGTATTTGTAAAACATATAAACTTTTTGAGAAATAAATCATATTTTATAACTTTAGTATTTATTTATAATGATAAATAAAGGAGTAAAATGAGATAAGCTGACTGTGTTTAGATCTTGACTTAGACAATCTCTGAGGCCCTTACAAAAGGATAGTTTTTCTTTATAAAATTGAAACATTCCTCCTTATTCCCATAGATTTGACTTTATTTATTTGGACATCAAGTGACCAAAACCAATCCCCTAAAAGAGCCAAGTAGATTTCGTGGACCGCATCTGGCTCGACCTGGCTAGTAAACCGGTGGCATCCTGTCATCAGGACAGGCTCTCAAGGTCTCGGCTCTAGAAGTTAGACCAACTCAACCCACTTTACAACTTTTGGATCAGAAATTAGTAACATGAGTAGGAGAAACGGAGCCTTTGATTTCTCAAGATATGCTTTAAACTTGATGAGATTAAAATATTCTGCAGATTTCATCTTAATTAATTTATAGTTCCTTCAATATCTTGGCTCGTGATATTGTCAGATATTTAGTTCTTTTATCAGATTGTTCAGTTTAGTTTGTATAATAATATAACTCATATTCAAACACTTGCTATAGATTGCAATTTCAGATCTAGCCATTATGCTACCATCACCATAAAGGGCAAGTCCATCATTTTATAAATTCCGAGATATTTTTTATCAACTTTTCCATCTTGATCCTCCTAAGTAACGCTCAAGGAGGTTCGTGCATTGCTTGGATAGTTTGGTAAGGTAGATTGTATGATATCAGATAGTATCTTTTTACAGTAATTTTTTGTACTAACATAGCTTTTTGAGTTCAAAATTCGGCATCTATATATATCTGGCCTTGTCTAAATCAATGTTCGAGGTAGTGAGAGACCTAAAGAACCCTTTGGGCCACTTATAGATTTCTTTGTGTCGTTGCTATCATCATCGTACTTTGCATGGAAAACGTTATTTATAATGTTCGTGAATTATTAAGATTCCGATTTATATGCTTGAAGTATACATTGTTTTGGTTCTTTCTCAAGGCACACAAGAGGAAGCGGCAGCAGCATATGATGTGGCAGCAATTGAGTTCAGGGGGCCTAATGCTGTTACCAACTTCGACATTAGCAAATATGCAGACAAATTGAAAAAATTCATACCAGAAGTTGAAGTAAAACAGGAAGACGTCCAAGTAACGAATCAAGAAACTCGAGAGCTCGTCCCTCAAACGCAAGGAGATGAAACAATCAATCATCAACAAGAGGAATTCAATCAAATGGTTCAACAAAGTGTCCCAAAGTTAGAGTTGATTGATTCCATCGACTCGGATGTAATGATGATGCTGGACCCCACCAAGGATATTGAGCATCACCCTTGGGATGACATGTGCTTAGGCTTAGACCTCAATTCACTTCAAATTCCCAACATTCCTCTCGATAAACAAAACGAGTTGCTGGGATTGTTTGATGACAAAGGCTTCGAGGATAATATTGATTTCATTTTTGACGATTCTTTTAATGAGAACGAGTTTCACCAGGATGCAATGTCCAGAACTACTCCTGGAAGTAAAGATGTTGAGGCAGATATTTTGGTAGGTCGAGACGAGAAGGGGCTGGATGCATCATTAACATCTTCTTCTCCACCATCAACAACAACATCAGTTGGTAGCAACATATGGTAGTATTGTAAGAATTTTTCAGTTTCAGTTCAGGAAACTTCTTATGTGTGCTTTGCTATTATCAAACTTTCGGAATTAGACGTTTTTTTACTTATACATGATTGGCTCTGAGTTATTATTGTGTAGAATCAAATTAGTTTCATGTTTTTAGTATTCTGATTTTCTTTTTTACATTTTTATCTTTTTCGTTGCAAATACAAAGGCATGGTTAAGTGGAACTGTGGAAGCAAAAGAAGCATGCCAAAGGTCATGGGATCAAGAAATCCAGCACTCTTTTGGGTTACTTTTGAGTCTTTCACTGATAGCTGCTTATGCAACGTGGCCCGAACCGGCAGTCACCCATTTTCTATAAAACTACTCGAGTCTGGCATGTTTCACCGGTTCATATGAGTCCAGTCCCAATAGCTATGGATCTACCCCTTTCTACAATTCACCATAACAATGCTTTGATTAATTGTTAGATTCTCCCAACAAAGTAATTCTACTCCGTTGGAGAGTATATACCGAAACAGACAGTTCCACTTGGATTGTTCCGTCTTTAGAAATTAAAGGAACTTGGCAGACGGAACTTGGATTTTAGGATTTTATTTCTCAAATAGTGTTTGTCAAGTTGTGTTAGTTTTCAAAGACAAAATTGATTATAGAGACAAATAAGATAAGAAAATAGAACTTAGAGTAGGGATGACCAAAAAAACTGACAAATCCGATACCCGCGGGGCCTCGTCCCGAATGAGACGGGGATTACCCGCTTAATTGGGTATTCGGATCGAGGACAGGGCGGGTTTGGGTAACGGGTGCCCCGTCTCGTTTAGTTTTTTATTTATTTATTTTTTAAAATGCAATACTTTAAATGGAAAGTTTCACGAAATTTCATTAATTCTAACGAAAATAGCAATTAAAATTATATTTTCTGGTGGTTCGGGTAACAGGTGCCCCGTTCCATTTATTTTTTTTTAATTTTTTTTAGAATTCAATACTTTAAATGAAAAGTTTCATGAAATTTCATTAGATCTAATGAAAATAGCAACTAAAATTATCTAAAAAATATGACAAATAATTGTTAGTTTTCAAAGACAAAATTGGTTATAGAGACAAATAAGATAAGAAAATAGAACTTAATGTAGTGATGACCAAAAAACTGACAAATCCGATACCTCGGGGCCTCGTCCCGAATGAGACGGGGATTACCCGCTTAATTGGGCATTCGGATCGAGGACGGCGCGGGTTTGGGTAACGGGTGCCCCATCTCGTTTAGTTTTTTATTTATTTATTTTTTAAAATGCAATACTTTAAATGGAAAGTTTCACGAAATTTCATTAGTTCTAACGAAAATAGCAATTAAAATTATATTTTCGGGTGGTTCGGGTAACGGGTGCCCCGTTCCATTTAACTTTTTTTAATTTTTTTTAGAATTCAATACTTTAAATGAAAAATTTCATGAAATTTCATTAGGTCTAATGAAAATAGCAACTAAAATTATCTAAAAAATATGACAAACAATAAAAGCCTTAGTTTTCCAAATATATTTAAATAATTTAAC
>CAIGRK010399374.1:0-14244 GCA_903798315.1 Fraxinus greggii | reverse complement strand
GAGCTTCGGAAACCGGCAGTGGTAGAACATCGGCTGGAAGAAGGACCTCGGAGAAAGATCATGGGCGTCGGCTTTATTGATTTTCTCCTTATTGTGACATTGCCAGTCAATGTTTGACCTTCAGTCCACGTGGCACGATTTTCCTGAGTCTTTTAAGACGAGGGGTAACAATATGTCCATCCAAGATGATGATCATTTAAACAAAACAATCTTGAAATTTGTGCGCTCGTATTTGAATTTCAATCGGATCAAACTTTTGAGTTTAATTAGCTATGACATCATGTAAAGTTTGAAATTTCATCTTAAAATACCAACTTTATTAAAATAAGTGACTCGAGTTTTTAGATGTTGATTTATATTTTGATAATAAATCGACGTGAAATTTATCACTTAACAACATATATATCTCTGTATGTTTTAATTTGTGTATGTGTTGCATATGTTTGACATATCGAATTATACCGTATAAAAAATAAGTATAAATTTAGGGGCAATAATATTAGATAACATTATTATAATAGATTAAGGTGATTTTTGTTAGAGGAGTTAGAATGGGTGAGTCAGCTCGAATTAATGAGCTTGCATTCGATAAGTTAATACCCTAGAGAATCGCAAAAAGTTTCTAAGAGGTCATCGAACTTCAAAACTTTTCAAAATAGTCACTGAACTTTTCAAAAATTCTCAAGAGGTCACCAAACTTTGACGCAATACATAAATAGTTCAGTGACCCCTTAAAAATTTTTTGTAATGTTGAGTGACTATCTAGGGAAGTTTGACAAAGTTTAATGATTATTTAGAGAAGTTTTGAAGTTCTGTGACCTTCTAGGAACTTTTTGCATAGTTCGGTGACTAATTAGGGAATTTTTGAAGTTCGGTGACTTCTTTGAAACTTTTGAAAAAGTTTAGTGATTATTTAGGGTATTAACCCTGCATTCGATTCATGTATGTTTCAGACTCGACTTTAATTGAGAGGGAGGTTTAGCCCTGTTAGGCATGGATTAAAATTAATTTTTTTTAAATTTAAGTTAAAGTCAATAATCGATTTGAATAACATGTTTTATGAATTCACAACTTATCAATCGTACGTCCCATCAATTTGTATCAAAATCTACTAAAAATCTTCATTGTAAAGAATTTTACGTGTTGAAACCCAACCTGCCACTTGGTGGAAGCAGTTATATGAGGATTTCATGCACAGCGATTCCCGTTTTGGCCATTTATTATATTTCATTGATATTCTTTGTAGTAATCCCATTGCNGTATGTTTCAGACTCGACTTTAATTGAGAGGGAGGTTTAGCCCTGTTAGGCATGGATTAAAATTAATTTTTTTTAAATTTAAGTTAAAGTCAATAATCGATTTGAATAACATGTTTTATGAATTCACAACTTATCAATCGTACGTCCCATCAATTTGTATCAAAATCTACTAAAAATCTTCATTGTAAAGAATTTTACGTGTTGAAACCCAACCTGCCACTTGGTGGAAGCAGTTATATGAGGATTTCATGCACAGCGATTCCCGTTTTGGCCATTTATTATATTTCATTGATATTCTTTGTAGTAATCCCATTGCAAGTTAGACTCCCATGACAGAGCTGCAGACTTTGACTCTACTTTCCTATGAATTCACTTATTTGATCGAGATGAGAAATTAAATATGAGTAACCCAACTCAAATAATTTGCATGCGAGTTGTTGAATTATTATTAGTTTAAAGAAGAGTGAGATTTTTGGAAAAGTTTAATGACTACAAATCAACAATCTATATATGTTTAAAATCCATCTGTGAATCGATATTTAATTTTGCCTGTGTTGGTGGCTATGCATCCATGTTATGTCGTTGGGTTGTGTTGGTGGTGGTAGCGTCGTTATGTCGTGTTTGGTGGTGTGGTGGTGGTGTGGAGGCGATGGCAATGGTGGGGGTGGTTTTGGCGGCGACGGTGGCGGTGGTGTTGTTGGATGGAGTAATGAAGTGATAGTCACAAATTTTGGTGATGGTCACAGATCTTTTGGTCGTTTATGACCATTAAATTGGTTAATATGTGACCGATAAACAATATATGACGAATGAAAAATATAAATTGTGACCAAAAAATAATGCGTGACCCAAAAAAATTGTTAATTTGTGATCGATAATTTGACAATTTGTAACTGTCTACTAAATTGTGACTTATAATATTTGTGATTTGTGATTGATAAATAAGTCGTGACGTATTTTATTTGTGACCAATGAATAAATTGTGACTAATAAAATTTCTGAATTGTGACCGTGAAATAATTTGTAACGTATAATTTTTTTTAGTTTTGACCGTAAAATAATTTGTGACTTATAAGATTTTTTGTTTGTGATCGATGAACAAATTGTGAATTGTGACTGTAAAACAATTTGTGACGTTTCAATTTTTTATTTGTGATCCATGAACAAATTGGTACCTATAAAATTTTTGAATTGTGACCGTAAAATTTGTAATTAAAATTATTGTTAATTTTGACTTAAATTAAAACCTGAATTTTAATTTCTACGAAACAGGGACAATCCCTATCAAACATGGCTATGGTAGATTGGTCAGATGGCCATGAATAGCATCACAATTAATCCAAGCTCAAGACTCTGAAACATTTCTTGTTGAGAACCCAATATCCCACTTGGTGGAAGCAGTTATACGAGGATTTCATGCACACCGATTCCCGTTTTGGCCATTTATTATATTGTCATTAATATTCTTTGTAGTAAAGCCATTGCAAGTTAGACTCCCATGACACAGCTGCAAACTTTGACTCTACTTTCCTATGAATTCACTTATTTGATCGACATGAGAAGTTAAATATAAGTAACCCAACTCAAATAATTTGCATTCGAGTTGTTGAATTAGTCTAAAGAAGAGTGATCCAATTGAGATTTTCGGAAAAGTTTAATGACTACAACAAGTCAACAATCTATATATGTTTTAATGTCCATGTATGAATCGATATTTAATTTTATTAACGGGAGATAATGGGGTGACTAATGTTGAAAGCGGATCAAAGCTCAATGAATTGATAGAAACAAATTAAAAGATGAGTGATTCAATTGAAATTTTCGTTTGATTTCTTGAATTAATTTAATGGGGTGATCAACTAGATGTTTTCGTAAAAGTTTAGTGAGTAAAATTAAAATGAACTAACTGCATACGTGGCAAGACATCAAAAACTATTATGTTTTGACGTCCAATAAGAATCAAACATTAATTTTACTAACGGGATATAACATAAGTAATTAGCGTTGAAAGAACATTGAAGTTTAGTTATTTGATTGAGATCAATTAAATGTGTATGGCCTAATTGGAATCTCCATGAAAGTTCAATGACCAAAAAATTGAAATTAAACTTGAAAGACCATAAAAACTTTGAAGTATGCACAACTTGAGAAATCTAATGCAAAAAATAAAATAAATAAAGTGGTGTTTGATACGTTAAATTAGATATAGTCATTCCAATATCTCAATATAATGACAATTTTATACCGTGGCATGTGCATTTAAGACTTGTTTCTCTATAAGAAAAGCTATAGTTAGAAATTTCGAGATACTTTCCATTATAATTATCGATTTTTGTCTTTTGTTTTCTTTCGAAAGTATATACAAATTATTGAAATTAATATTAACTGTTTTGTAAACATCATTTGTCATCTTGGAAAACATTAATGTGGTAGTGGGAAAACAAAAGAGAGGCATGAATTTATAAACACATTGTGATTAAGTAAAATTTTATGTTTTTACTCACTTTCAATTTTCTTTCCTTTGTGCTAGTATTGCTCTCGATAATATAGAATTCACGATTAATCCATAACGCTATATTATTATATAAATGAGGACCTAATATTTTATTGGATATTGACAACATAAACTACGTTAGGAATATCGATTAATTAATTATTATTGTTGAAAGGAATATTTAGTTGATATTCATTTGGCCACAACTTAATTTAAACTTTTGGATCAAATAATTTAACATAGTACCGAGCATACAAATAATCCAAATTTAAGTTTCACTGTCACCCATTCATTAAAAATTGTGCACGTAGAAGACTTCAATGAAAAAAAATATTAATTATTCCTACTCGTGAGGAAATGTGTTAATAATCATATTTAAATGATATACATTTGATCATATCTAACTCGTTAACGATTTTTTACAATTGCTAAAAAATCATTTTTAAACTTTTATAACTCATTTATTATTTCAAAATCATCTTACTGATTGATACAAAAGATAATAATAAATCTCATTTGAAATGCACTCCGACGATTGCATTCTCTATACAGGCTAATATTGAAAGTTTTGAGGGTTAATTTCAGTTATTGTCACTGAACTTCCATTTAGATTTCAATTGCATAACCCAACTTTAAATTATCGCAGCCAGATTATTAAAATCCAATTTACTTTCAATATTAGTCACTCTGTTAATCCCGTTAATAAACTTATCATCACAATCCAACGTGAATGTTAAAAATTGACATCTACATTTTGAGGTAAACATTAAAATTTAAAAGCAACGATAATTCATTGGTCGAATCATGACAAAACTTTGTCGTGAAACAAGCATCTGATGTTTGAAGAACTGCCATTGCCTACGTAGGCGCCTGCGGTTGCATGTCCTATTTGGCCAAGTTCTATCTCGATGATAATAAATAGATAAGATTAAATTCAAGAATAAATAGGATTTTTCGTGTTTTCTTATCTTTTTCTTGGCTACCCATTCTACTTGAAATGTTATCCCTTTACTGTTATAAATTGAGCTACTCGGCATCCATTTTCTCATAGCACAAATTGTATAGAAAAATTATTGAATACACAATTGAGTTCAAACCATGGCTGCATCTTTTTCAGTACCTTCAATGGTAAGATAATGCGGTTAGTTTCTGCTTTTGTTTGTGCCTATATTTGGATGATAAATTGGTTGAATTTTGGTTCTGCATTTGCATAATAATCAATTAAATTTGACTGAACAGATTATGGAAGAAGAAGGAAGATTTGAAGCAGAAGTAGCAGAAGTGCAAGCATGGTGGAACTCTGAGAGGTTCAAGCTAACCCAAAGGCCATATTCAGCTAGAGATGTCGTTGCACTACGCGGTAATCTCAAACAAAATTATGGATCGAATGAATTGGCCAAGAAACTATGGGGGACTCTCAAAACTCACCAAGCCAATGGCACTGCCTCAAGAACCTTTGGTTCACTTGATCCTGTACAAGTTACTATGATGGCTAAGCATTTGGACACAATCTATGTCTCCGGGTGGCAATGCTCGTCAACCCACACAACCAGCAATGAACCAGGGCCTGATCTTGCCGATTATCCCTATGATACTGTCCCCAACAAAGTCGAGCATCTTTTCTTTGCTCAGCAGTATCATGATCGGAAGCAAAGAGAGGCAAGGATGAATATGAGCAGGGAAGAGAGGGTTAGGACTCCGTACATTGACTACTTGAAGCCGATTATTGCGGATGGTGATACCGGATTTGGTGGTGCTACTGCCACAGTTAAGCTCTGCAAGCTGTTTGTCGAGCGTGGTGCAGCCGGTGTCCACATTGAGGATCAGTCCTCCATGACGAAAAAATGTGGACACATGGCTGGCAAGGTGCTCGTGGCGGTCAGTGAACACATCAATAGGCTTGTGGCTGCGAGGTTGCAGTTTGATATTATGGGTGTTGAAACCGTTTTGGTGGCTCGTACTGATGCTGTTGCAGCGACATTGATCCAAACAAATGTCGATACACGGGATCATCAGTTCATTTTAGGTGTAACGAACCCGAATCTTAAAGGGAAACCTTTAGCGACTCTGCTAGCAGAGGCAATGGCAGCTGGTAAAACAGGGTCCGAGCTTCAAACGATCGAGGATAATTGGCTGGCAATGGCACAATTGAAGACTTTTTCAGAATGTGTTGTCGATGCTATCAGAAATTTGAACGTTGGAGAAGCTGAGAAGCAGAGGAGATTGAATGAGTGGATGAACCATTCGAGTTACAACAAATGTCTCTCGAATGAGCAAGGACGAGATATTGCTGAGAGATTAGGCGTGACCAATCTCTTCTGGGACTGGGATTTGCCAAGAACCAGAGAAGGATTCTACAGGTTCAAGGGCTCTGTAATGGCAGCCATTGTCCGTGGCTGGGCTTTCACCCCGCACGCCGACCTAATATGGATGGAAACCTCAAGCCCTGACTTGGTCGAGTGCACCAAATTCGCCGAGGGTGTCAAGTCTATGCACCCACAGATCATGTTAGCTTACAATCTCTCCCCCTCTTTCAATTGGGATGCGTCTGGAATGAACGATCAGCAGATGGTGGACTTCATACCGAGGATTGCCAAACTAGGCTATTGTTGGCAGTTCATTACTCTAGCCGGATTCCATGCTGATGCCCTCATTATCGATACTTTCGCTAAAGATTTTGCACGACGGGGAATGTTGGCATACGTCGAGAAAATCCAGAGGGAGGAGAGGAAACATGGAGTTGACACATTGGCTCATCAGAAATGGTCTGGTGCAAATTACTATGACAGAATTCTGAGGACTGTCCAGGGAGGAATCACTTCAACTGCTGCTATGGGCAAAGGCAAATTACATCCTTTCCTTAATTTCTCTCAAGATTTTGTATCATATATTCTTGTTATGTATATGTAAATTTTGGGATTATTTGGTTTTGCAGGGGTGACTGAAGAACAGTTTCAAGAGTCATGGACGAGGCCGGGAACGACGACCGTGGCGACTGACGGCAGCGTCGTGATTGCAAAGGCCAGAATGTAAGACACATCCTGAATATGGGTTCTGGAAGCTTGAGAAGTTTGTTTAGTTTCAATAGGTGAAATAAAGTACAATAAATTTGTTCTATGTAGAATAATACCATTGTTAATTGGGAAATTATGGGGCATGTTTTGGCCTGCAATCTGCTATTCTTGTTTCTTGCTATGTGAAGCTTTCACCAAGAAAAGGCTTGTATCAAATGCCATTTTGTTGGTTCATGTTTACAGCAACATTAAGAGTGTTGAATCACCTCGTCTCAAGACCGATTTATTTTTTCATCAAACATACACATAACTTACAAATAAATGAGAATGAGTTTTGAGTCCAAGATACTTGTCTACTCGATGATGTGTTAACACATCGTCTAAAGGATTTCTGTTATTAATTATTTGCTCCATGGCTTAAGAACAGACAGTACAATTATGATTGCAATAATCAGGAGCAATATAATGGAAATCATCATGCATTTTCTTGATTTTTTCTGCAAGCTTTTAGCAGTATGGAGAGCATCTGTACCCATGTTTACATGGTCTACTGCATTCCTCACCTGTGAGTAGTTTCCAGGAACAAATATACAACTATTAATATTCTATGTAGAATGTCAAAATTAACTTAAAACCTAAAACATTTGAATCAATATATAAACCAGCGACTAAATGGCTCGATTGGTCTTTCGCTCCAAAATCCAAGTTAGACGAACAATGTGCACGTCAGTCAATTTGCATGTCCCCACTAGAGTTTCCTGTAACTTCGTCCCTCTTATGCATAGTTCACCATGTTTCGGGTTCCAACATGTATGCTCACATTCAAAATAATGACTAGCGTCTTGTTAGTAATTATGGTCATTACGTAGATGACGTGGTGAAAATATCAATTCTTTAGAAAGATATCATGGTTTATATAATCTGTCTAAACGTGTAAACCTGATCATAATAAATTTTAAGATAATTTGGTTTCCAATGATATGAATAGGTCATTAGACCTGTCTAGATATATAAACCGAGCCGCCATGGCCCAGTTAATGGGAGGCCCTGGGCCAGTATAGCTTTAGTCAATGGATGCAACACTTTCCATTCTAAGGTAGGAGGAGCCACGATGTCAGAAGGCTCCCTGACAATGGCAAGACGACATTCATTCTTGTGGCGTCACCCCATTGCTGATAATGGCTTGGAGGTGTGATAATGGCTTGAACGTTGCCGGGGCAATTTGTTGGATTTTAGAGGCTCGAGAATGTGATGGGATATAGAGACTATCTATTAACTCGATTGCATTTTGCCAATAGTTGTTGAGCTCTGTGTGAAACTAGGAAGTTGTCGCCTTGGAGTTTTCTACAAAGTGAACCAGCCATTGGTCTGAGCAGATACTCAAATAGACCTAACATAGTCTATTTTTATGTATAGGTCGACCCAGATCATGTTAGCTTAACAATGTTGTTGATACTTGACCCTAATTGAAGACGGAAGTCCTCAACAGAAACTACTATTACAACTCTAGGAGCAGCTCGGCCCCAATCACTATTAGCTCGGTATGTTCCGTCGTAATCAAGGAATATTATGATTATTGATTTGATTAAAACGATGTCATCACCCTGTGCTTTGCCCAACCTCATAATGACACGTGTCATAACTGTATAAGCACCTCGTTATCAACCAATCAAAGATCAGCTATGATGGAGTGACTGCAATGGTAGGGAATATCATGATGAGCTACAAAGAGCCGACCTCGCCATCCAATAAAACAACTTTTCAAGTTGAATGATTTGGCACGTTTAACAAGGAAAATATTGCATCTGACGTAGGGTGGTGATCTAAATACTATTGGCAACAGCAGCCACCACTTTCAAAATCAGTTATAAAAGGAGATGAATGATCCCCTCGATGGAGGGAACTTCATGGTTAACCAATTATGTACTTTCATAGTTTCAAGATTTAAAAAAAGGAAAAAAAAAAAAAAAGGGCCAATAAAATTGTCATTTTCCTATTCCAGCTAATTACCTCGTCCTATTCTTAATTAAGTTGACGTCAACAAATGTTATCAAAATATTGGATACACGAAATTCATGCGATGCTTATTAATATTTTTAAACTAATAAAATATGTCTATAAGTAAACATTTGAGAAGCAAGCAACAACATTAGGAAGACATAAAGAAAAGAAATAAATTACAACTAAAATAGAATTAAAAGAACTACGTAAGAAAAATTTATCAAACATTTTGCTCAATTTAAACTATCAAATGTGAGAACTAGCCAATTTTACGGCAACAAATTAGCACATGCAACATAATCGTCTTTATTGGACCAAAAAGAACAAAAATTGAAACAACAATGCTTATGCATTAAAGGGGGCTTGTTATCAAATTGTTATTTTAATTTTAAAAATGTAAGCTTAGTTAGAGCTATCCATCACAAGAAGGACAAGAACAACAAATTAGCAAAGAGAATTGTTCAAAAACAAAATGATATAGTGCAAGCCTCGAAAAAGCAAAGAATAGTTCAACTTAATCTCGTTGATTCGAAGAATATTTAGTAGTGCTATAAAACCAAAACCGGACCGGCTGATTCGGTTCGAAAGCCATCGAACCGGACCCAGGTCCAGTCCGGATCACTCATGGACCCAGGTCCGATCTTGATCACTCATTTTTATTAATTGACATTTAACTTGTTTGAAACCCATAGAACCGCCGGTTTTTTAATAAACCCGCCGGCCCATATTTCTTTGAACCGACCGGGCCAATGGTTATTGAATACAAACCCACTCATTTTACACGCGATTCCTTGAGAAACCAAAAACCCTTCTCTCAATCTCATTGCAATTCAACCACTCGCAAAAATTCAAATCTCCAATTTCAAGTTGTAAAAGATCGAAGAAGAACATGTAAGTTTGAAATTTATTATTATTATTATTATTTTTTGTTGAATTTCAAATTTTCGATATGACGATATGCAAAAAGAAGATATTTTTGTGCTGAAAAAATGTGGAAGATGCTCACCATTTTTATAGTTGTTTCTTTGTTGTGTTTTAAATGTAATTGTATCGATGAATTCGGAGGATGTACAATATATGAGAAATCTGAAACTAGCTTATGTACTAGCGACCTAATGGCTAATTCTATGTGAATATTATTTTCTGTTGCCTTTTCTAGGATGCCCGGATAAAATTTTCTATAAATGTGTAATCATTATGCTAGAGATTCATTATGATTTGGGTCTTGTTTTATATTCACAAATTTTGAAAACATCCTACTGAATGAGAAATCTCCAAAAACTATTAATATGTTTTCTGGTTTAGAGGGTTTGTTTCTTTTACCCAACGGCTCACAGAGAAGTGAGCCTAGATGGTCAACAAACAGAGGAATATTTATGCTACTACCAACTAAGAAAAAAAGAAATCTTGTGCTAAGAAGTGTTTGAGTTGAATTCACGTGAAAGTTTTCAGACGTAATTATTGTCAGCCAAGCAATGTGTAATCATTATGCTAGAGATTCAATGAATTTATGCTTTGGTTCTTGTTTTCTATTCACAAATTTTGTGAACACCCTACTGAATGTGAAATCTCCAAAAGCTGTTAATATATTTTCTGGTACAAATGGTATGTTTCTTTTACCCAACAGTTCACAGAGAGGTGAGCCTAAATGGCCAACAAACAGATGAATATTTATGCTACTACCAATTGAGAGAAAAAGAAATCTTGCGCTAAGAAGTGTCCGAGTTGAATTCATGTGGAAGTTTTCAGATGTAATTATTGTTTGCGAAGCAACTGATATCATTTGGTGCATTAGTTGATCTATTGGTGATGACAGGAGGGACTTAAGTGTTTAGTTGATTTTGGAGGTCTAGGGATGACAAAGGAGATGGAATTAGCTAAAGGGGCGTGATGAGTGTGTTAAGTAAAGGAGTGTAGTAAAATGCCTACAAAGCTGAAAAAAGGATTGTTACGATTTGTGAAATTTAGGCTACAAATTGATCCAAGTCACCAAAATAACACGAGGTTAATCAAGTTATATATCATTAGCAAAAATCAGCATCACTAGTATATAGGTGGCTTTGAACCCCTAATTAATGATGGATAAAAATATGAAGAAAATGCATGAAAATTGACTAATTGAAAATTAATAAAATATAGCACTCTAGATCCTATTATTGAAAAAAATAATTTTAAAAAAAATATTGCTAGCTATGCCGCTATGTCATAGGTTTCTTAAAGGGAAAAAAAAAAAAAAAAACAGAGTTTATAGAACTCTCTAATATAATGGCTTTTCTTAGATTTGTGAGAAATAATTGGGTAAGCTCCAGGAATTTTTCATAATAGGCCTTGTGAGCGGACGGGCCCAAGTGCTACTGGTCCGATAAGGGGTCAATCCATTGCAGCGGTTTGTGGGCTGAGGATAGTCCAACATGGGGTGAATTTCGATCGTAGTTTGAGAGTGGCTCGAAAGCATAGGGTTGTCAAAAATAATCCTTGGAAATTGACTACTAGCAGATTTGAGTTGGCGACAGATTGGCCCATGTCATGGTATTGGAAAAATAATCTACGGTTGTGGCGCGCGCGCACACACACACATATATATATATAATGATTTATATAATAATTTAGTGAGATGTGATTAGATAAAAATTTCTTCAACCAAATAAAATAAATAAATAAATAATTTTCCACTTTCCTTTTGAGACATCATTTGTATGTAAATCATTAAATAACTTCATTATATACAAATAGCATTATTCAATAATTTAAAAATAAGTTGTTTATACAGATGAATTGAATAGGGAAATTTATAGGCCTTGAGATGAAAGCATCTTATTAGGTGTTTTAACTTTGATTTTTGTTCAAACTCTAATGAAATATTTTCATCTAACAAATTTGTCTATACATTTAGCATTATTGATAATCTAATTATGCTACACACTTGAGAGGTGTTAGAAAACAAAATTTTGAAATAATAGACGTGAATACTATTAACAATTTAAGATTCTAGAATATGTAACTCAATACAATTGCAACAATTGTGACAACAAAAATGTACGAAAATTGTCAAAATTTTCGTCCACTCACTGGATTCAGTGATCCATATAATGCACAGCAAAGAAACTCTTATCTAAATCAATTGAATATTTTATGCATAGTGGAAATTAATGAAAATTTATAAAACACAATGAAAATACATTTCTAAACGTACGAAAAGTCGGGATTCAAACCTGACAGTGCAGATAACAAGCAGATTATACAGATGAGGATGGCACTGATAAGCCCTTGATGCTCTCTGATAAAAACCATAACCACTCATTTTTTATTATGTTGTTTTGTATGTGAAAAAATCAAACCCTACGTTTCTCTGTTTTTCCCTTCCCTTTAATGAGTATAAATAAAGAATGAATTAAATTAATATGGAAGTTTGTTAGACAAAGTAATGGCTGCAGTTTCTTGTTTGTGTGAAAATAGAGAAAAAAGGAAACTTTTTTATTTTTTTTTTGGCATGTGGATTATATATACACAAATAGGTAATGTAAGGGAGGCGCGAGGGCTGTGGAGTAACAGTCACCTAATATAACACTGACTAGTCAAACCTAGGAAAAAAGTACACGTGTTGAGAGATGAGATCTGACCACAAAGCGAACGAATTGTTCGCCTGCCGTACGATTCGGGTCTTGTGCTGATCATAGTCTGTGACATCTTAATTACTTTTTGTTCATATTTTAGGTCTAATTCCAATCCGATATATCACAAGAGCCATTATAGTTTAATTTGAAATATATTTATACTATCCAAATTTAGCACAAAACATATTTATGGTACAATATAGTAATTTATACAATCCAAATTCGAAATATATTAAATTATACCATAAGATAATAGAACATGGTAATTCTATATCGTGCAACAAAACAAAGCTTAAAGTCAGCTTCATAAGTAATATTGGGTGTAATTATAGAATAATCAATATTATATGATCTCACAAAATACACATTTTATGCACGGTCAAAATACTAATGATTAAACTATTAAATAAAGAGAATTATTAAGTATTTTTTTAAAAGAAATATTGTTATACTCTAAATTATGAAGTTAAAGAATTAATTCGCGAATGTATATGGAAGTACGCCTTTTCATCATTTTTTATCTAATCAAAAAGTGGAATAGTTCTATATATAGAGAAAGTTGAGGATAGAGCAATTATGTATTTGTACAAAAGAGAATCTCAATGCATCTTCCTCTTTATACATTGCTAAATTTGGCATAGAGGATTCAATAAGACGCGATAATAGTAAGGAAGAGGGAAAGAAATTATGTTTGTCATAGTGTCTAGTCGTGTTTAATATTACATAAACAACATATACTTATTGTATGTTCAATATGTTGGGCTAAACAATGATCAATAGGATTAAGTAAAATAAAAATTTATTATTTGTTGGTTTTGGAGGACATTGATTTATTCATTTTCAGCGCATGGTATTCAGTGGGTGGTCATCGGGAACCAAGCATCTGTTGTGAAATATATAAGGTGCACAAAAAGGATTGGAAATGAAAGCAAAGAACAAAAAAACCAGAAAAATGGAGAAAACAAAAGAAAAACATGATATCACTGTCCTCCAACTATACGAAGTGGTACCAAAAATTCTCCAAAAGCCACCAAAATTCAAAAGCCAATGGCCAAATAGCTAGAATTTTGCTCTATGCTGTCGCATAGGCCAAACCTATTCAACCGCATAGTTATTTCAAAGAAGGAACCTCCAGTCCCGATAAGTAACTATGCGACCCATGATACATTGAACTATGCGGTCGCATAGTTCAATATTTTGACCTCAAATCTCATTTTTCATTCCGCGTCCATTTTTATCAATTTTGAACAATATTTCTAACAATTCCCCACTTATTCAAAATTTATAAAATCTCATATTCAAGATGTACAATACTTATGCATAAGGATTAGACATCTTTCGATTTGAATATAACTATAGTGTAATTCAAACAAGGTGAAATCAAAATTAAAAGTAGTATGAAAGCTTTGAACCAATGATTCCATATGACAATACCGGTAAGAACTCACACACAAGTATCACGTGTTCTCAAGTTCCTCATTCTCGCTTCGCTCTAATATGGTCTAGCCCTCATCCTTTTCAAAAAAATTTTAAGAGAGAAACTCTAACTCTCTATTGAGGCGGCACCACCTCGAAGTTTATCTAAGTGAAATTCTTTTAGTATCTTTATTACTTTTAGAGATATTTGTACTCTGGTACTAAATTTCATTAAGAGCTTAAAGCTCAACCCTTATTCAAGTAACAACCAATATTATATTATTAGGATTGGGTTAAAGCGGATTTTATAATGTTGGAACTATTCACGTATCGAATGAGTTATTGTTACCTTCTTAACCCATGAATTAATTGTTGAGTAACGACGATAAGGTTGTCATCATTAGTGAATCTTTTATTTGAAAAGTTTTAACCACATCCTACTCGAA
>CAIGRK010399367.1:0-15125 GCA_903798315.1 Fraxinus greggii | reverse complement strand
TTGGGATTCAAAATCAAATTATTCAATTGGGCATACAATTGAAAAAATGATTTTGTTGCATATTTTGACCTTTTTTTGTTATGCTACTATCTCACATTGGAAGTTTGTGAAACTATTGAAGAGAAGAACATCTATAAAAGGCATTCTCTCATATTGGATTATAAAACCATTTGAGAGAAATGTATCTATAAAATGAGCATGACATCCAATATTTCTCCATGTGCATTTGAATTGTAATTTATGAGGTCCATTTATAAAGTTAAAATTTTTTTAAACCTAAAAAAAAGTCGTGAAAACTACAAAACTGTGACCAGTTCATTGGTTTACGATTGAACCACCGGTTCAATGGGTTTTGAACGATTTTTGTCATAATCAGTTAACCGAGCATGATTTGGCCCAATTTTGGGTCCGGTTCCCCGTTTTATCGATTGAACTTACCAAGGCAAGCCGATTTTGACAACATTGATTATGACCTACATTTTTATGAGTGTCATGAATTTAACCTTTTAAACTAAATCTCGTGTGATTTAGAGCGTCTTTTATGATATAAGTTCATTGAAAAAAATATTTAGCATAGCCTAACGTATCTTTCTGGCTCCGCCCCTGATCACAAGTGTACTATCTAACATATTAGAAGGTTAGAAACTGTTCTAGCATCTATGTCATGAAAATTTCGAATTTCAGTTATTGCTGATAAAGAAAATCCACGTCGAGGACAACCAACCTTGACGACAAATTTATGGTCGTACCTAGACATTTTGTATGGTAGGATCAAAAAATAAAGTGTAGTTTTTTAAAAAAAAACAATATAATATTAATGAAAATAAGTTAATACGCATTTTAATACTTTGAAAACATCTTATAATTATATCATTATCAATATTGTTAAATGAATTTTGCTACTTGTATGGTTTTGTTTACCATTTCGTTGATAGATGTTGAGCTGACAGCAAGTAAATCAAACTGAACATAGGAAGTAAATGAATTGAAATAAAATTCACATTTAATTTATGAAGTAAATGAAATTTAAATTTAATGCAAAACTAATTCGAAACTAATTCAAATTACATTTAATCCCTAACAATCTTAAAATTTTTGACATCATATTCCATGTAAAATTTCCTAATAAACTGATGTAAATTATATTAACATTTTATTATGCAAAAATAATAAACTTTAATGAAATAATTAAAATTTTTTAAAGAAATGACGAGATGGAAGTCTCTTTTAAGAAGTATGTTTGACGCATATTTAATTATTTTCGATATCCGTTGGGACCATGCAATATAACTATGATATAGTTCTCGAAACGCGCTTTTAGATGACATAGGTGATTATTAGATTCGAATAATATACGATCATCGACAAATTTTGAAAATTAGCATATTATCGAAATTTTCAAAATACTAGTTTTAAACTATCTACTTTGATACATCATAACTTTTGCTAAGTTTGATCGTTTTGCACACCATTAACGAGTGAAAAAACTAGGGAATGTGCACTTCTAAATGGTATTAAAAATGCAATATTTCGATTTCATTTGACATCCCATAATAAGTGCAACATAGTATGTCGTAAAGAGGTCTAAACAACTATTTCCCGGAGGGAAAAAAAACAAAACAAAACAAAAACACCAAGACATATAGCCTCTGTTTTGTTCCATTTTTCTAAAACTCAATTTATTTTTTTCAGACTCATTATCATCATACATTTTATGAAACTTACAATTTTCGTTGACTTTTTAATCACACATTTAATCATTTTTTATTGTCAAAATCTACTAACGATCTAATTTTAACCAAAATCAAATAGGGGCATGCTATATTTTATTGAACATCTAGAAGTCTATTGTTGACACACACATAATTTAGTTCGGTTTTAATTACTTTTTGAAGTACATATACCTAAATCAAATCGATTCTAAACAATTTGATTCATTTCAAAACTAAAACATTGACCGATCCACTCAAAACAAAATCGAGAGTTTGAAACCAACTAATCGTGTTCGGTTTGAAGTTCGATTATTTTCATGCAGCCATACTGACGAGGACCACCTTTCACTTCCTGCACCAACCAAAGCATGGAAGTTATACATATCTAATAAGGTAAGCATGTGATGTTCAAACCTCTCTTCTAGTTATGCTGACAAAAGCCTCTAAATAGTGGTCAGGATGGATAAAAAAATCCACCCATGAAAAGTCCAGACCGCATCCTGGCTCAAGCGTTGCCTGAGTCCGACCACCCATTTTGACACCATTAATTAGTGATATCAAAACTAGACAGATCTAGCCAATGAAATGGCCCATGAACCGGCTCATAACTCGAGTGAACCAGTCCATGGCCAATCCAATTCAAATGATGGAGACCAGCACTTAACAGTCAAGCCCATGTTAATATTTTAATAAAAAAAAATGAAGTTGAATTTTAAAAGGTTGATGGCCCCATCTATTCCAAGCCACGAGCTGGTCCTAGAATTGATACATTTTTACTGCCAATCCTTTAACAGGACCGAGCCATGCTAGCTCGATAGCCGCCTATTATTACATACCTACCACCAATATTAAGAAAATGCACTGCTCATTTTAAAAGGGATACCCTTTGCTGAAAAGCTCTTAATAACATTGAAAAGAAAAAAACATTCTCACAAATTTCAGAAATTGAATTACTTCCCATTTCTCATAACCTCAGATCGAAACACACAGCTAAAAATACAGTGAAGAAAGCATGAATTAGAAGTTGTTAACAAATACCTATAATTTTCTTCTAAAGTGAATTGACTAGAACCTATACAGTAAGTTGCACTAATGTAAGCATCTGATGATCAAACTTTTCAAAGACCGTGAAGCACAAATGTCAAGTATAATATCCCAACGACCGAAAATGCCTCTCAACGTAGCACACATCATTCTTAGCATCTAGAGAAAGAATCCTCAGCAAACTCCAAAGGACAGAATGTTTGCTTATGAAGCTCTAACTTCCACAAGCCAGGCACTCATCCCGGTTAGTTAAAGAACAAACCATTTGTGCCATATCATTATTTTCATCATCAGCTACCTCCTTGGGCTTATCCTGCAAACAGATGTACAAAGCCACAAATTACTTAGTACAACTGTAAATTAATTGGGACGAGGATTACAGCCTTGAACAGTGTCTACCTTTATCATTGAAGTGTCAACAGTGAATTTGATAGCATCAGCTGCAGCACGTGATCTTAGATAGTACATACCGGTCTTCAAACCCTTCTAGTCCCGATACAAGGATAAAAATCATGGCATAAGCACAGGCTAGTCAGTTAAAAAACTAATGTGTAAAGCAGGGCAGGCCACTTTTACAGAAAAGTGAGACCTAGCACAGACAACAGGCACAGGTTTACACCCGTAGGCAACAAACACAAATGGGGGAAGTAATAAGCCCTAAGAAATCAAATCACATATTTGGCTAAGCTTAAAAGTTACTTTTTAAGAAAGTAAGTTAAGACGTGCTAGAAAAAAATTGTTCGTAAAAAAGTCTTGCTTATGTGTTTCAACGGCTACGAAGGCAGGCAAAACAAAGGGTTGCAGGTGCAATTAACTGGGAACAGAATCATTTGAAGGTTGATGAGGAAGGGAAATTATACGGCCCAATCATGGTCAAACATAGAATTTGATCTTTGATGAGCCTTACGAAACAGAACCTTTTCTCCGAGGTGGGCTAGCTTGAGGTCTTTGTTCCTCACTCTCCACCCAATCAAATATCTTTTAAAATTATATTTCACAAATAGAAGATTAAAAGTAGATTTTACTTTCTTTTTTAAGGCTTAGCCAAACATGCTTTCCACACCTGTTTAGTGCACCTTTACATTCTAGCATTGCTCCAAAAACACGGGATGCTTCTCAAAAGAATGCAGAATGCTAATCTAAAACCAGTATTACTTACCCTTGACCAGGCATGGAAGTGCAGAGAAGTAAGCTTTCCAAAATTAGGCTGATCCATGTGAATGTTGAGGCTTTGACTCTGGTCTATGAAGCATCCACGGTCAACAGCCATGTCAACCAATATTCGTTGTTTGATCTCCCAAACAGTCCTGATAAACAAACAAATCAAATTAACATTGGCAATAAAACGTACAACAAGACACTTCTAAACTGTAAATGCATACTTGTAAATAACTTTAAGTTCTTCGGGAATCTCTAGGATTTTCTGAACAGAACCATCCTCATAGATTATCCTGTTCTTAAGAGCAGGCGACCAAAGACCCATCTCAGTCAAATCATGAAGAAGATGTTTGTTCACCACAACAAACTCACCACTGAAAGAGCAACCATTACTTAAAAAGTCAGACGGCAAAAAAAAAAAAAATTCAAATTGGGAGGTAAATTAATGTTAACAAACAAAGAACCTTAAAACTCGGCGACTGTAGATATTGGAAGTATATGGCTCAAAGCACTCATTATTCCCAAGAATCTGGCTGGTCGAAGCAGTGGGCATAGGTGCTACAAGAAGTGAATTTCTTACTCCATTTTTCATTATCATTTCTCGGAGAGTATCCCAATCCCATCTATCTGAAGGCTTCACTCCCCACATGTCTGGCTGAAGAATTCCCTGAAAGGTACAGATGCAACATAATCAAACAGTGATAACCAAGTGTAGCTATTTTTAGAGTAAGAGTTTCCTAACTTTCAAAAAAAAAAAACAATTTTTGTTTGTTTGAAGAAAAAAATTACATATTCAAACATGTCTAGAAGCAAAAGGTCCATTAGTAAGAAAAGCTACTCAAAATCACACCTTGCTCACAGGACTGCCAATATATGTCTCATATGCACCTTCTTTTGAAGCTAATTCAGATGAAGCTTTTAAAGCATGGTAGTATATGGTCTCAAATATGTCCTTGTTCAACTTTTGAGCCTGCGGTTGAAATTATGGTACAATTAGATCCAAGTCATTTGGCATAGACACGAAAGAGCAATTAGATTAACAAAGTAACTTCACCTCAGGAGAATCAAATGCCATGCCAAGCAAAATGAAAGTGTCTGCAAGACCCTGAACCCCGATACCTACTGGCCTGTGTCGCATATTAGATCTCTTTGCAGTTTCAACAGGGTAATAATTGACATCAATTATCTTGTTAAGGTTTGTAGTTACTAATGCAGTGACCTACCAAACAGAACAATTAAACAGAGTCGAAAATCAAACATCAAGATAATAACTCAAGTCTTTGCATGACATGTAATTGAAACTAATAATCTAGGTAATTAGTAAGTATAGTATATCAAACCTCAGCCAGCTTGTCAAAATCAAAGTATCGGTTTTTACACCCTATATTGCCTACAAGCTTTGACGGTTGTGCTTCCATGGGCACTCCCTGCCAAAAAAGAAATGTAAATAAATAAATAAATAGAGAAAATGAAGGACAGAAAAGACTAATTCTTCCAATATATATGCCATTTAACAACCTTCTCCCTAACGTATCGCGGTAGAGCAATTGAAGCTAGATTGCATACAGCAGTTTCAGTTGGACTTGTGTATTCAATTATCTCAGTGCACAAATTAGAGGATTTAATGGTTCCCAAATTCTGCTGGTTGCTTTTTTTGTTGCAAGTGTCCTGGAAAATGAAGAGTAAAACCAAAAAGGTCAGAAAAATCACAAAATAAGAAACTAAAGAACAATGATGTGATCATCAGGGTCACCTTATACAGCATATAAGGAGTTCCAGTTTCAATCTGGGATTTTAAGATTTCAAACCAAAGATTCTGTGCCTGGACAACCTTCTTAGCTTTGCCCTGAGCCAAAAAATGCAAGTTTTAAACATATTATATGTGAAACAGAAAGCATCATTGATGTGCATTGAAAGAACTTGCTTCACCTGTTTCTCATATTGCGCGTACAAAGTCTCGAACTCTTCACCCCAACAATCAGCCAATCCAGGAGCCTCATTTGGACAAAACAATGACCATTGTCCATTAGATTGGACTCTCTGCATAAATAAATCAGGCACCCAAAGAGCATAAAATAGATCTCTGGCACGGTGCTCTTCCTGCAAAAGATGGGAAGGAGGGAAACTTTAAACTTTCATATAATGAATGAAATGGATTGACAAAAACACAAAATGATTTGAACACTAAGAAAATGCATATGTTCATTGCTAGTTTCTAGTACCTTTCCATGATTTTTCCTTAAATCAAGAAACTCAAAGATATCAGCATGCCACGGTTCAAGATACACAGCAAAAGCACCTATTCTCATCACAGAAAGGACATAAGAAATCAAAAGAGAGTATCACAAAAACATCAACAACAAAAGGAGAAATGCGTAGTAGCTAACCTTTCCTCTTGCCACCTCCCTGATCAACATATCGAGCCGTGTCATTGAACACTCGCAGCATTGGAACAATGCCATTGGATGCCCCATTTGTTCCACGAATGTAACTTCCAGTAGCACGGATGTTATGAACAGAGACACCAATTCCCCCAGCTGATTTGCTGATAACAGCACACTCTTTCAGAGTATCATAAATGCCCTCGATGCTATCTTCTTTCATGCATATCAAGAAACAGCTGCTCAGCTGTGAGGCATAAGAGAGAACTTATTAGTGACAAATACACCACGGTGATCAAGTAATCTAAACAATTAGGTGTAAGATCAACGAGCAAGTGTTTAGTAGCAATCAAAAATTATCATACTTGTGGCCTTGGTGTTCCAGCATTAAAAAGCGTAGGAGATGCATGTGTAAACCATCGCTGAGACAATAGATGATATGTTTTGATAGCTGCATCTATATCATCCTTGTGGATCCCAACAGAAACCCTCATCAACATGTGTTGAGGCCTTTCAACAACCTTCCCTCTGATCTTTAAGAGATACGATCTCTCGAGAGTTTTAAAACCAAAGAAATCATAATCAAAGTCTCTGTCATATATGATCTCACTATCAAGACGAGCATAATTCTGAAAAAAAAAAAATGCATTAGCAACAAGCTGGAAATAAAAATCCAAGGCACAATCATTGGGATCTCAAGTTTGATAATGCTACTTGTACATAATGTAGTTACATAATAATTTATGCACAGATGAGATGTCAAAGAAAAGTGGAAACTTCTTTCTTTTTTTTTTTATTTGCTTGAAAAAATTCAGACCCATTATATATATGTAACAACGATTGTTTGTATATCCCTTTTCTTTCATTTCCTCTTTCTAGGCAATTCAACTTTGTAGAAGTTCTATAATATATTCATAAACTAATTTCAAAAGACTGTATAGAAACTTTAGTTTCAACTTAAGATCTTCAACCATATTGATGCAGTGGAGAATTAATATAAAGTCTAATATCCACTGAAATTGGAAATACCTTCATTATTATCTCATAAACATCATCTGCAATCAAAGGAGCCTTTAATCCTGATCGCTCGCTCACATGGTTGTACATATCTTTAATCCTGCAAAAATAACACAAATCAAGACCACCTTATAATCTTATTACTATCGTGAACCACAATCTAGATATAGGGATGTATTCAAGAACAAATATGTGCTGGTTGTGTATGTACGTAATTGTAAGAGTACTTACGTCTCAGAAAATGATTTCTTTGTGTTCTTGTGCAAATTTGAAACTGCAATCCTCGCTGCCAACTGCACCATTTTCATCAAATGAAACCCAACATTTCTCAACATTAACCACAAATTTATCCAGACAACAAATTTGCTTCCATTTACATTTTGGTCGAGATAATTACGGTCAAGGAATTGAGAATTATGAAAGAATATTACACAACAACAACAAAAAATGAATATTTGTATATGCATAACAAGTTAATTTAATCAATGGCCATTGAATTTTGATATGATTACTATTTGCTCATTGATCTATAAAAAATTACTCGTTGCTTATTGAATTTTGCTATATATTACTGTTTGCTTGCTGAAATTTGAAAATTTAACTCGATGTTCACCTAAATTTAAACAAAATTACTTGTTGCTCACTAAACTTTGCTACAGGTAACAATTATGAAAATGATATGGGTGATTAATGGGTCACTTTATTCAAATTTGGGTGAACAACTAGTAATTTTTAAATTTCGTTGAGCAAATAGTAACATATAGCAAACTTCAATGATCAAAAAGTAAACTTTTGAATTTTGATGAACAAGTGGTAACCTATAGCAAAGTCTACACATAACAAAGTACCAATAAAAATCCGAGAGGTAAAAGAAAACAAATTTAAAGGAGACATGGATGCATAATATGAAATCAAAAAAATAAATAAATAAAACTATTAAATCCAACAGAAAATAGAAAGATCCAAAACTCAGAATCATAAATTCATAACATACAAAGGGTTTAAAATGAAAATGATGAACTCACAGAAGCATAGTCAGGGTGGTTGGCCGTCATGGCAGCTGCAGTCTCGGCAGCCAACTCATCAAGCTGACTAGTGGTAACGCCCTTGTAGACCCCTGCACAGACCTTCTGCGCCACAAGCACCGGATCACAGTGTTCACTGCTCAGCCCATAACTCAGCTTCTTCAGCCGTGCCGTTATCTTGTCGAAATGTACCGCCTCCTGCCTCCCATCCCTTTTCACCACATACATTTTTTTTCTGGCAATCTTCAAGATTCTACTCTCCAAGGAATTTCGTCGAACAGATTATTGTATACTATTATTCCTGTGAAGAACTCGAAAATCTGCACTACACAGAGATGTATATATATAGATATAAATGATTACTATACGAATTAATGGAATATTTTGAAACTGTTTGAAGATTTTGAGTTTCCCTCTAAAAGGGTTTGTGAATTTTGAAGTTTCCCCGCCAGATATAGGATGGGTAGGTGGCGAGGATTGTGGGAGGGAAGTGGAGCTAGGAATGAGGTCCACACTACTACTTTTCTTGGGTTTGAAAGCAAACGCGGGTTTGGCTTCTATTATACCGCATTATAACTAAAAACTTTTTTAAGAACTTGTATTAAAAAATAATTTAGGATTACGTGTAATATTATTTTATTGAAAAACGTGCGACAGAAAAATAAAGAAAAATTAATTATAATTTAATGAAAAATAATTGAGGTCAAACGAGGGCTAAATCAATGATTATTTTTCATTGGTTATTCTCAATTTTGTCCATTACATGTCTGGTATCATAATTTTTAGAACCGACTCAATTATAATTTCAATTGTGTATACATTATAACTTAAAATTTTATTTATCAATAGATGATATGATTTGATTGGGTCGAAATTTCATCAATCAAATAAAAAAAATCTTAGTTTCACACTTTCTTCTTAATACATCATTCAATGATAAACGTACAAAGTGAATTTTCCTTAAATCACTAGTTTAACCAGCAGATTATCAACCCGTTTGGCTCTCTTTCTTTCAATTTTTTAATGTTAATATTTTTTTTAGAATATGTGGTTAAAAATAAAATAGAAAAGAAAAAATGAGAATAAAAAAGGTGGCCAAACTGGGGGCTATATTTAGGCTCCTGTTTCGTGAAAATTAAAATCGAAATTTTAATTTAAATTAAAATCAACAATAAAGCTCATGTTTGGTATTGATTAAAATCAAATTTTAATACGTCAAAGTCAAACAATTAATTATAACTACATATTTCATTGGTCCCACAATTTTTCAACCACATATTCCATCAACTTTTATCAAAATCTACTAAATATCTAATTTTAATCTCCATCAAACAATCCCTAATTTTAGTCACAATTTTATGAAATCAACAATTTTTCAATCACACATTTTACCAATTTTTTATTAAAATTTACTAAAAAAATTGATTTTTAATCTTCACTAAACAGAAGTAAGGATTAAAGTGGACAAAATAATATTTTCTAAAATGAAATGGGAGATGCCACTTCAGATTCATTTCTGCCTGTTTCACTCTATCGAAGTTTGAAAAATCTTTTCAGGTAAACCCATGTTTGATGAAACGAAGTCGTTTTGAAACTACTCTACCGACAAGTTAGACATAGAATCCTATAAAGCTACAGGCTAGTTGCAAGGATGAATGCTCGCGAAGGATGTGGGCTTCAAAATTGAAGAATAGAACAACTATGCGAAACAGATCCTACAAATTAGATCCAATCCGTTTTAAGATTCCGAAAGGTCCGATGAACCGTGGTCTAAATTTCCCTTTCTTGCCAAACCTAAGCACCACTTTCTTCAGTGCCACGATTCTATTACTATATATTCAAATTTTCACTCTAGAATATCAAACGATTTTCATAGTCCTGAATGTCTCTGATGTTTTGTTTTGATTTGCTGACAAATTGTATACTATCTAATACATCTTTTCATATTCCTCCACCGAAAAGTATTTCGAAGGTCTTGTTATATTTTCATACCACAGGGATGCATGACATACGGGATAGATTCTTTTAATAATTCTTTCATTATCTCTTCATCTTTGGGTACACATAATCTTTCCTCAAACATTAGGGTTTTATCGATGGATAACGTAAAACCCCTTTACTTACCTGTACCAACCTCAATCTTAGTCTTTTTCGTCGATTGGTCTTTATCATGAGATTCTATATTCGATCTCTACTAGTGGTTCAAACCATCAATATTGTCACTCGCTCGTGCTTTTGTATGAGTTGGGGCTTGAAAACCTTGATTCTCAATTTCTCAAATTCCTTGGCCAATAATCCCTGTCCTATCATAAAGCTGCCAACTAGCAATTGTCATCGTGTCTTTCTACTAAGAGAATTTTAGACCACATTAGCCTTACTAGGGTTGTAATAGATAGTGCAATCATAGACTTAACTAATTCCAGCCACCTTTTTTACTCATCTTTAACTCATTTTGCATGAAAAAGTGTTTGACATATACATCAATAAACATCCAAACCTAGTGTGGATGCATTTTCTAACGACAAAACATTCAAAACCTTTTCGAACAATCAACATGTAGCAGTAACTAATTTTCGCTTCAATTTATGGAAGCTCTTTTTGCATCTCCCACCATAGTTAGTTCCTAGTTAGTTTGAGTTATTAGTCTAGCTATTTTAGAAAATCCTTCAATAAACCTTCGGTAATGGCCAACCAATCCCAAGAAACTAGAAACGTTATCGATATTGGACAGTCTGGACGGGATAGTTATGGCGTCTTCTTGGATTGATCTACTTCAATTTCTTGTGTAATGACCACATGATCAAAAATTCAACACACTCGAGCCAAAATTCGCCTTCTTGAATTTGACTTATAAATTCTCTCTTTTAAGCGTCTCCAACACAATATTCAGCTACTCGCATTTCTCCTTTTCCTATAAGCATACCAAAATGTTATAAATAAAGACTATAATGAACAAGTCCAAGTAAGGATGCAATAGCCGGTTCATTAAATTCATAAATATTGCCGACACAATGATTATCCTAAATGGCATAACGGTAAATCCATGGTATCCATAACGAGTTCTCAATGTTGTCTTTTTTTTTTTATATGAAAATTCTTAATCATGATTCGGTGATAACATGACCTCAAATTGATCTTAGTAAATACTTTCCAACCTCTCAGCTAGTCAAACAAATCATCTATCTTAAAAGGATAACAAAAACTTGTTCATGGAAATATATTTCGAATTGAAATCATCTCAAGTGTACGGTTCGTTAACAAGTAATAAAGTGAATTTGAGTCCGAGTAATAAGTATCGTTAGATGGAGATTGATTTAGTTCAATTTTAATTATCATAACTTTAATCAAAACAAGAATAGTGTGACTTTTTGTTTGTGATACAATTATAATTAAAATAATTTACTTATACGATTATGAGTGAATTAACTAAACTAAATGCAAATTATGCTGAATGATGACAAGCGCACTAGGATCTTGAATTCCCATGTAATAACATTTACGACCTTAGTTCTACACTCTTACAACGCGATTGAATTTTGAAGAATCAATGTTTTTATTTTATTCAACAATATATTTCAAGTAATGTTAAACATACTCTTATGTATATGGTTCAACTATATTTTTGTAATGAATGCGAACATAAAAGAGTGCATGAATTTTTATAAACACTTAAAAATATACATAGAGTATAGTGGGATATTTTTATCCCCTATCTGTTCCTATGACAATTTACACTATGTCAAGCTTATTTTTCTTCTTTCGAATGCATAAAATGAGCCACTAAATTTATACAATTATTTTGCATGATAATTGAAGAGTAAAGATAATCATGTAAATCATTCAAAATCCACAAAATGTGTTTTCAATATCCAATATCTAAAATGAAAGATAAAAAATTCATATTACAAGGTTCATCGTTCTCCTAATACAAAGAAACATTGCCTAACATGATATTGAGAAGAAAACAAGAATTGTATAAAGTAAACATCACACAAATTATGAATTTTGATTGGATCTTGAAATCGTGGAATCTCTGTCAATGTTTCTTGTAATCTTCTATGCTCTCTAATGTGTTGTAATGCGGGGTCATGTGTTCCAGGACGACCCTAGATGTTTAAAAGACGTCTCCATTATTATTTCCATACCAGTTGGAGTCATGCAAGGAAATCAAAAATTTTCTTCCAAAAATATACTATGATATAGCATAGTTCAACCAACTTGAGCCCTGGAATGCCCTAAAGCCACCTATGCGACCGCATACCATATCATGCTATGTGACCACATAGCTTGCTCAAATTTTCAATTGTTTCATTTTAGTCCACGAACTCCGTTTTCTCGTTCTTTGATCTCTTTTCTCAATTCTCTTTCTTCCAATACGTCATTGTTTCCCTGAATTGGTCTTCGACTCTTTCACATTTTCGTTTCTTCTTGCAAATCATCTTTCTTCTATTTGCACTTTGTTTTCTGAATTTTAATTTTCTTCCATTTTAGTCGTTTTTCGATTGTTTCTCCTAAATTACACAATATTCATCAATGTTGCCCTGTAAAGCATAACTTATATGAAATTAAGCCATATTTTAATATATTTACCAACACTTATCCATATTTTGTGGCTTAAATAAGTGTGTAAAATGCACCTATCCGATACTTATACTTAATCGTCAAATGATTTAAATCTTTGTAGTCTATACACATTCTCATTGACTCACTCTTCTTGATAATAAGTATTGACGCTCACCAATACAGACTTGGTCGAATAGACCTTCTGTCCAACAATTCGTCAGTTGAACTTTCAATTCCTACTACAGCTCGTTTGGTAATATAGGTGCTGCTACGAACTCCACTTGTATATTTAGCGGGATACCAAGCAGGTCTTCTGGAATCACATTTGTAAAATCCCTTCTTCCCTAGTACGTCACCAACCTTGAGTTCCGGTACCTAAAACTTACTAGAATCCATAGATAGTTGTCCATCCTCAACATCCTATTTGCCTTCAATGTAGACACCATGAGAGGTTGGGGTTGAATTCTTAGTTGGAAGAAACATAATTCTTTCTTTCTAGGTTTATAAAACAAAAGTTCCTTCTCGTGACATCCAATAATTGTATGATTGCCCTCTAATCAGTCCATGCCCAAAATATTGTCGAAGTTGTGCGTACTTAGAAGGTAAAAATCTGCTTCAAGTGTTTCGATAAATTTGCATAACACGTATCATAAAAGAGCATGTATTACATACCAACAAATTTGTTGCATGATGCCTTCTAAATTATTCTAAATGAATAAGGTACCGAATGCACTTATATAACAAAGCATGTTTCATAGACGCTCTATAAATTTAACTCTACATTCCCATATTTAAGTCCTTTAAATGCAAGATGCAATGAACTGTATACACAAGGAAACAAAGATAGCTGCGCTTCGCGTTACCAATATTTATTCTGATATTATTCTATAACGTTAATGCGTTAGTAAAATCAAGTTCCATTAAAGACGGACTAATGGAGCCTGACCTGAACATTACATAGCGGAATAATATGAAATCCGATCAAGAATATATTTCGACATATTTCTCAAAGAGCCGTGACAATTGGCAAGTGTATTTAGCCATTGTTTGGTCCAAATTAAAATCTGATTTTAATTCAAGTCAAAGTCAAACAATCAATATTAACAACATCTTTCATGGGTCCCACAATTTTTCAACCACACATTTCAAAAACTTCTATCAAAATCTTCTAAAAATCTAATTTTAATCTCCACCAAACACTCTCATAAAGAATAGTGTGGAAAAGTCCACTCTGCACATAGCACAGAGCACCTCACCTGAAATATAAGTGAGAGAGACGTCTTTCTCGGAGGAAAATTTCATGTTGAGAATGGTTAAATCGAAGAAGAGCTGGGCACTAGGCTTTTAACTGGTGGCTTGAGTCCTAAATGCAACCAATAAAAAATCTTGATTAGAGTATTATTGACGTCAAAATACGTTCGATAGAGTGGACAACAGAATGGTGATCACTTTTCCACCTAGTCATTACCTGCACGTTGTAACACATCATTAGAATGCAGGATTATCGATCGTTAAAAAGTCTGTTGATCATTTGCACTCTGACAATCAAATCAACTATCGTAACGAGACTGAATGAGTGCAAGAGAAAATGGTGAAGGAATTTGGTTAGGGTTTAGAATGCGCACCTTAATTGTAAAATGGACTTACATATTATATAGAGGGGGAGGGAAATACTGAATAGGCCAAGGTAGGTTTGTCGAACGACCCCAAATCCAAGCCTCCAATTGACATCATTGATATCCAATCAGCTAATGTGGAATCCTCTCCACCACATGTATGTCACTTAAATTTAAAGATATAGCAAGTTCCATCCATGCAATTTTTTCCCCTTGATTATAATTATATGCGCACCCACCTTTCTTCACAGATAACTAATATTGGATAAAATAGAGTGGGTTTGCTTTTATGTGTTCGCTGAATAACAATAAAAGACTATTCACCAGTAAAAGAAGTTGTAGATACCCATGTACTCGTAGAATAGGTTTATCCCTCCTTCTCTTAAAAGAGGCAATCATCTGATTACTGTTCATTTTTGTCACACGAGTTTTCACACTTACCTGTTTCCAATCCGATTTTACTACAGTACGTGGCCATCTTTATTGACTATTGCAGTTGAAATTATATAAATATCTTCTACATATCTTCTTCTACATATCTCTTTCTCTTCTAAGAAAAATATCTTCCAATTCATTCTTTCACTCAAATCTTTTCAATTCTCACTCTTT
>CAIGRK010399204.1:0-18487 GCA_903798315.1 Fraxinus greggii | reverse complement strand
AAAATAGAGAGTATCTCATGTTTATTGAGTCTCTTGGAGATACTCTTAGTTCCATATTTCAATAGGTAGTTAAATTATATGAAAAACCCACTAATTGGGCTTCATAGATGAGTCATCTTTCTCGAGTTTTCCATAAAAGAGAATCATTTTAAATGTTTGTTCTGATAAAATTATCGGTTCTTGAAATTATAATGCGATAAAAATGAGTGGTGGATAAATAGGTAATAGTTGTGGATTCTAGAAAATATCTTGTTAAAATTAATGTTTGACTTTGACCATTAAACTTTAAGGAAACTATAATGTTTCCAAAACTGGAACCAAGATGCACAATGGGTGCAAATGTTAAGTCATTGTCTGCTTGACTAGAGCCTGTGTTCTTGTGCAGTTTGTGATTGTCTCTCCCGGTGGATGGGGCTTATTCTTTTTTGGAGGTTACAAATTCTTTAGCAAGAAAGAGAAGAAAGAAGAGGTATAACTATATTGCTGCCAATACACTTGCCTGTCATTCTTGGCGTGATTCTACGTTTGGACATGTCTTGATCATCATAATGGCACACATTCCATGTTTTCTTTGAAGGATTTTGGTTTTCTTTTGATGACATATGTATCGTTATTCTATTTCAACATTGATGGATTTGCTTTTCCCGTCTTGGCAGAAAGTTGAAGGGGCTCATTAGGTTTGGTCTGTCTCGACACTTCTGGAATAAAGTGGTTTACTTTGGGCATCACTCTTCTATATTCTAGATCAGATGCAGATTATGATCTCTTTGAGATGCTCACTTGCTGTAGATAAACTGTATCAGGTTGGAACGTGTTAGAAGCTCTTTTTGTTCCTTTTTCTTTATATTGTATGTTGAGATTCCAGTAATAACTTGGCATTTCCTGTAATAAAAGAGATTTTTGTCTTGCTCGCCATTTCATATTGTAAATTTAAGAGATCAAATGATGTACAAGAGCACACATTTATCCAGGCATAGATGTAATGTCTCATTTGGAACATTGCGGATTCATTGGAGAACTTAACTTGTTCTGCTACGAACTCGTCACCTACCATTACAAGAAGTAAAAGAATGATACTTCAACCCAGACGCGAGGCACAGACAAATCAGATATGGTTGGCCTAAATCTACATCTCTCACTCTCACAGTAAATGTTTTCAGCATCAAGTGTTACCTGAGAATGGCTGACTAAAAAATGGAACAGCTGCAACAAGTAAACTGGGAATTAACCAGCTAAAAGAAGAATTCACAATGCTTTATTTGTACATGAAGCAACCATAACAAATCACATACAAGAATGAGAATAAAGCAGTAATGCTGTAAAGGTTGCTCGTATGCACTTAATATAAGAATTCACTGACAAAAAAATTATCTGAATTAAAGAATAACAATTTGAATCAACCAGAATTAGCACCCACTTGACATGACTTCTACTTTTACTTCTATTTTTTGTAGAAGAGCTTCCTGATAAAACTAATTTAATTGTTTGAAAGAACTCTCTTCCGGAGGAACTTTTAGAGAAAGCTATATTGGGTCAACTTCCTCTGAAAGTTTTTTAAGCACTTTTATAAAATTAATTAAACAGTCCAAAAACAGCTTAACAGAAGCTCAACAAACCAGCAGCTCATCTCCAGCTCCTTGAAGCTCACAGCTCTGCTCCAGCTCATTGCACAACTGCAACAGAATCAATCACAGCTCAATTCAGTTAGATAGTTATTGGAGTCACACGTGTCATTACTGTATTAGTTGTAAAGAAAGTTGGTTC
Source organism: Fraxinus greggii (assembly GCA_903798315.1). NCBI lineage: Eukaryota > Viridiplantae > Streptophyta > Magnoliopsida > Lamiales > Oleaceae > Fraxinus > Fraxinus greggii. The sequence continues at coordinate 16,723 of CAIGRK010399204.1, read as the reverse complement.
CATCTCTATTTATAGAACGATTGTAATGAACATTTACAGTTTTGGAATTTTATTCAATACAATTTCGATATTCTCTATCTCAATATGGTATCAGAGCATTAGATTGCTTCTTCTCCACCATAATTCTATCCTTTGAGAGTTCTATTTTCTGTCCAAAAATTCTTCTGTATCATCATGGCAGAAGACGGAAACCACATTCAATCAGTTAATTCTTCATCGATGAGCAATTCCGCCATTGATGATGGATCAAGTCCATATTTTCTGCATCATTCAGACAATCCGGTCATGATTCTTGTATCACAGTCATTGATAGGAGATAACTATGCAACCTGAAATCGTGACATGGTAATTGCCCTATCTGTAAAGAATAAGCTGGGATTCATTGATGGATCCATAGTTAGACCTGAAGGAAATGATGATATGTTGAAAGCCTGGATCCGCAATAACAACATTGTAATATCGTGGATCCTCAATTCTGTTTCTAAGGAAATTTCAGCAAGCATTATATATGCTGAATCTGCACTGGAGATTTGGGAAGATCTTAAGGAAAGGTATCGGCAAAGGAATGGTCCTCGCATTTTTCAATTGAGAAGAGAGTTGATGAATCACACTCAAGGCCAGACTTTTATGAGTGTTTACTTTACAAAGCTGAAAACCATATGGGAGGAACTCAGCAATTATAGGCCGGTGTGCTCTTTGTGGAAAATGCAGCTGTGGAAGCACAAAGAAATTGGTTGATCATTACCATATGGAGTATGTGATGTCATTCATGATGGGACCAAATGATTCTTTTGCCCAAGTCAGAGGCCAACTGCTGTTGATGGATCCTATTCCATCCATAAACAAAGTATTTGCACTAATTTCTCAAGAAGAACATCAAAGAACTGTCAGTACCAACACGGGTGCATATAGCAATAATGATTCAATGGCTTTCAATGTTAAAAGTGAAGCCAAGAAGTTAACTGCAGGCAATAAGTATGAGAGGAAAGAGAGACCTATCAGTACATACTGTGGATACACGGGTCATGCAATTGATAAATGCTATAAGTTGCATGGATATCCACCAGGATACAAGGCTAAACAAAAATCTGGTCCTAACCAATCTGGTTCTAGCAGCTAAGCAATTCACGCCATTACAAATCAAGTCTCGGGTTTGGATCCAGAACAAGCCGGTGGAAATGTTGGAGAATTCATACAAACCTTAAATTAAGCTCAATATCAGCACCTGATGAATGTGTTAAATACTCATCTCACATCTGCAAAGATTGATGCTGAAATAGGTAACAAATCTGCCCACACTTCAGGTAAATGCTTCTCTATTTCACTCAATCCAATACACAATTCACATACATATTGGATAGTGGATTCAGGAGCCACAAGCCATATACGCTTTACCAAATCAGCATTCCTCACATTGAAACCAATCCAGAATGCCTATGTTACATTGCCCAACCATGAAATAATCCATGTGTACTTCAGTGGGACTCTTAAAATTGCACCTGAACTGATGCTTGAAGATGTGTTGTATGTTCCTCAGTTTAAGTTCAATCTGCTGTCTATCAGTTCACTTACCAGGAATTCCTCTATAAATATCAGTTTTCTTACTGATTGCTGCACAATCCAAGACTGCAGAGCTTGAGGATGATTGGCAAGGGTAAAAGGGTGGCTGATCTCTATATCTTGGATGCTGCTTCATCTAAGAATGTTCTGAGTAATTGTAATGCATTTTATTCTATGTTCCAATGTACATAATGTGACCACTCATACCTGGCAACATAGACTTGTCACTTATCTTTTCAAAAACTAGAGATGTTGAAAGATCAGTTCAATCTTACATGTAATAGACAAAAGAATTNTCAGTTCACTTACCAGGAATTCCTCTATAAATATCAGTTTTCTTACCGATTGCTGCACAATCCAAGACTGCAGAGCTTGAGGATGATTGGCAAGGGTAAAAGGGTGGCTGATCTCTACATCTTGGATGCTGCTTCATCTAAGAATGTTCTGAGTAATTGTAATGCATTTTATTCTATGTTCCAATGTACATAATGTGACCACTCATACCTGGCAACATAGACTTGTCACTTATCTTTTCAAAAACTAGAGATGTTGAAAGATCAGTTCAATCTTACATGTAATAGACAAAAGAATTCTAATTCAGTTCCACGTTATATCTGTCCATTGGCAAAGCAAAGGAGACTCTCCTTTGTATCAAATAATCACCTATCTCACAATGCCTTTGACTTGATCCATTGTGACACTTGGGGCCCATACCATGTTCCAACACATGCTGGTCAGTTATTGATTGCACACGTTTCACTTGGGTTTACCTTATGAAACATAAGTCAGGTGTCAGCACTATTATTCCCAGGTTCTTCAACCTAAGTGAAAACCAATTTCACAAGACAATTAAAAGGTTCCGATCTGACAATGCTCCTGAGCTACAATTTACGGAGTATTTTGCTTCAAAGGGAGTCATATATCAGTTTTCATGTGTTGAAAGACCAGAACAAAACTCAATAGTTGAGAGGAAACATCAGCATCTCCTCAATATGGCTAAGGTCTTATTCTTTCAATCCCATGTTCCTATTCAATTCTGGGGGGAATGCATACTCAGAGCCACATTCTTGATCGCTAGAACACCTTCCTCAATCCTACAAAATGAAACTCCTTTTTCCCTTCTCTATAAATCTCCAGTGGAATATAATCACATAAGAGTATTTGGAAGTCGGTGTTTTGCTTCCACTTCACCATCTCATTGCCCAAAGTTTTATCCAAGAGCCAGAGCATGTGTATTTGTTGGCTATCCACCTAGTATCAAAGGCTACAAGCTGTATGATGATATCATCTCCAAATCCTTTTTCGTTTCAAGGGATGTAGTATTTCACGAACATCTCTTTCCTTTCCGATCTATTCCATATAATGATGAAGTGATTGATCCATTTCCTGATCTTGTTTTACCCAGAACAACAACTGATATCGATCCATCTTGTCAAAACATTCATCTATCCAATGGTGTTGGTCCTGAAATGCAGGATATCTCAGCTCAAGACATTGACATTCTGCCTTCCAACCCCATACAGCTCCAGCTTCACATCCTTCCACACCCTTAATTCTCAGAAGAACCAATAGAACCAGTGAACCTACTTCATATCTTCAAGACTATCATTGTAACCTATTAACAAATAAACCCCATTGTTCTGATCATAACACTCCTTACCCTTTGAGCAAATACATTTCCTACAAAGCATTAACATTTCTTACAAAGCATTCTCTTCTTCTCATAGCAACCATCTACTAAATGTATCTTCCAGCTATGAACCACAATTTTACCACCAAGCGGTTAAGTTTGATCGTTGGAGGAAGGCCATGACTAGTGAATTGGAGGCGCAATGCAGGAGGGTTTAGACTTTATTGAGACCTTTTCTCGTGTGGCTAAGTTAGTCACGGTCAAAGTATTCCGTGCCATTGCAGCTATCAACAAATGGTCAATCACTCAGCTAGATGTTAATAATGCTTTTCTAAATGGTGACCTCTTTGAAGAAATCTTTATGGATTTGCCTTGGGTTATGTAAAACACAACAATGTTGGTGCACAGGGGGAGAAATTAGTTTGTAAATTGCACAAATCAATTTATGGTTTAAAGCAGGCCTCAAGGCAATGGTTCTCAAAGTTTTCTAATACTCTTATTGCACACGGTTTCCTTCAATCAAAGTCTGTTTATTCTCTATTAACTAGATGTTCTGGAAATACATTTGTGGCCCTATTGGTGTATGTTGATGCTATTATCATCACTGGTCCAGATTATAAAATCATTGATTCCTTGAAATCTCTATCACACAGCCTGTTCAACTAAAGGATCTTGGTCAATTGTAATATTTCCTTGGTTTGGAAATTGCATGCTCACAGAAAGGTATTTTTTCTTTCTCAGAGACATTATACACTATGGCTGCTAGAGGATACTGGTTTTCTTGGCCGTAAACCAGCTCTTCTACCCATGAATCCCAAGGCTAAGCTTAGCTCATTTGAAGGGGAACTCATTGCTGATGCTTCATTGTACAGAAGGTTAATTGGCCGCCTTCTATACTTAACAATATCCAGACCATATATCACATTTACGGTCCATAAGCTGAGCGAATTCGTTGCTCAACCCCAGACAACCACATTTGAATGCAGCTTATCATCTCTTACAATACCTCAGAGCTGCTCCAGGACAAGGACTTCTATTTTCAACACACTCATCCTTCGAGCTTCGTGCCTTTATAGATACTGATTGGGGTGCTTGCTTGGATACAAGAAAATTAGTGACAGGGTTTTGTATCTTCCATGGAGTCTCTTCAATCTCTTGGAAAGCCAAGAAACACAACATAATTTCCAGATCATCAGCTGAAGCAGAATATCGTGCCTTAACTTCTACCACCAGTGAGCTTATCTGGCTTCATCAGTTACTTCGTGATTTTCAAATTGCACCCAAGGTTCCTTCTCTCATTTCTTGTGACAATCAAGCTGCTATACACATTGCAACTAATCCTATCTTCCATGAGCGGACCAAACACATCGAAATAGACTGTCATTTCATTAGGGAAAAGATCAATGATGGAGTCATTAAACTGCTTCGGTGCTTCCCATTCAGACAAATCATCAAGTAGCAGATATTTTCACTAAGCCTCTACTTGTCAATCCTTTGTTTCCTTTAATGTCCAAGATGGCCATCATCAATCCCCATCGTCCATCTTGAAAGGGGAGTAACGGAAGCTCAACAAACTAGCAGCTCGGCTCCAGCTCATTGCACAACTGCAACAGGATAAATCACAGCTCAATTCAGTTAGATGGTTATTGCAGTCACACGTGTCATTACTGTATTAGTTGTAAAAAAAGTTAGTTGGTTCCATCTCTATTTATAGAACGATTATAAAGAACATTTACAGTTTTTGAGTTTCATTCAATACAATTTCGATATTCTCTATCTTAATACAGCTTTTGAGTCTCAAAAGTCTTGCCAAATTGGCCCTTACTCTTTTTTGAGATGTGCAATAACAACAATTTTAGAAGTTACTAGTTTTCCAACATATACACAGAATCAAATATTACTTAGGTTGCTTAATGCATTAAAACAAGCAACTTAACACGAAGAGCAGACATAAACTAGAGAGTTTTATCAAATTTGAAAGAGCATTTAATGGAATTGAAATAGCTTAACTTTGGATAGAGATAGCAATGGGGCAGGGGCCGTGTTTATTTTATTTTTTCATTCTTTAGTTAATCATTTTTGGACTGTTTGATCAAGTAAATTTTATGGATTTCATAACCTTTCAATATATTTATCCTGAGAGTTTCTTAGCTCATGTTTGTCTACCATTCTCCAAAAGCTCTTTTTTTTTAAACTCATTTTCAACTACACATTCTCACAATAAAATATTTTGCACATAAACCCAAAACTTTTTCCTACATTTTAACCATACATCCTAAAAAAAATCACTATTTAAAACTAGTTTTCCACAAAAAAAAACTCTTTTTAATGGATATCAAACAGGCGCTTAATATAATCCTCATGGATAGTGGTTTAAAAGTGAAAAAAAAAACATTAAATTTATTTAGAGTATGAGCACCAAATCCTTTTTCAAGTGAGTTATAAAGACTGAAGTTAAATACCCTCACACTGCCTTGAAATATATCACGTCCAACCCACGAGAGAAAAGCTCCCAGACCCACAATTAGTATAAGCACTGCGAGCATCTGGAACAAAGTATCAGCCCATGTCAATATCAAGGATTCAACAAGAGTGATTTAGACAGTATGATTGCTGCTGTCACTCAGCAGTGATACACAGACAACCTACATGGTGTACAACATCATAAAATTATCCCGAAAGGCAATAATCCCTTGAAAAACACCAAGGATAAAATAGTCAGATCATGTAGATACATCACTACTATAAATAGCTTCATTGCATCTACTGAAATACTTCGTGCTGATGAATGATTGGCATACCGTTTTGCATTGCACCAAGAAAATCAAGATAGAATGATTTGCAACTGCAATTAGCATGCCAAATGCGATTTTTGTGTTTCCTTTTCCTTTCTTATTTTTCAAAAATAGCTCTTAAAAAGTTTTACAAAATCAAACACAATTTCTCAAGATCTGAGGCTATATCGAAATTCATGCCAGCCTCTAATTTCAGCTCTTCAACAACGCGAAAAAACCAAAAGCTCAACATTGCATATCTATTTATCCAGGGATAAAGCATATAATATTACGGTTATAAAAGAAAATGATAACAAAATTTATAGTTTTGATTGAAAGGTGAAACCATATCCATGATAGTATATAAAGCAAAATATACTACGCAGTTGGATATGTCAAAAAGATGATACTAAGAACGCTACCTTTCACACATCCATATGCATACGTAAAACTCTGATACAAGAAAAAGAAACACATAACTGAGATAGAAAAGAAAGAAAGAGATAGTGCTATACCTAGAGGTACACAATAGCATCGAGAAGCCAACCCACTTGCCCAGTCATAAAGAGATAAGTCAAGAGAATTGCCAAAGCAAGATTCCCCAAAACTTGTGCAATTTCACTACTGACCTTCCCACCACCGCTGCCGTCGCCACCTCCTCATCCACCTCCACCGCCACCAACACCATAAAGTCTTTATCGAATCTCATTGTAACCACCCTTCCTGTCCTCTATAGAATCCCATTTTTATCCCTCCTGACTCCGAAGAATGACGCTCTCTCCCCCAAAGCTCCTAACTGTAACTTGTCTTTATTCAAAGACTCAATATTTTTTCTCGAAAGAGGATAATAATTTACTGGTTGTGAAAATTTGAACTTAGATATTCTGTGTTTCGTGTTTAAATCACGGTGGAAAGGGTTTAAGGCTGAGAAATTGATGGAAAATTGTACAAATGATTGCATGACACTCTAGTTGAAAAAGTAGAAATTCTTTATCGTGTTAGTATGGAGATAGAGGACTCCATTTGATGGCTTTTAAAATATCCAAGTACAGATAAATTTTCCTGTGCCTCGGCGTGTTTGTTTGTCTCAGCATCTCTAACTTTTTGTGTCGTTCATTATTTTTCCCTAATAAAGATCTTGATCGGACCAAATCCAACTCGAACCATTTCTGAAGTAACACAACTTCCTCGGTGTTTGTGTTTTGTTATTCTTGCAGTAATGCACTCTAATTTAGTAATAAGATTAATATTGTTTTGATCTATGTTAAATGTGTCTCACCAAAGTGGTTCACTCTATACCATGCCAAATGATAAAGATAACGCATCAAAATTTACAAGAAATAGACCTTTTCAAGGTACTTTATTGATACTACGGGGTTAGGTAGAGTCACAAGGGAAAGGGAAGACATTTGAAAAATATAATTCATGCACTGAAGTAGAAGTTCAGGATTCAGTGGATGACAATACAAGAACTACGAAATACATGATATTGAACCAGTTGAAGGGCAACTTTATGAAAACAAACTTTTATTGAACCAGCAATCTTCGTAACTACAATTATATATTAACAGAATAAACATGTTGAGATGCTAAATTTTATGAATAAACATGTACTGAATGGAGACATGGAACACAACAAATTAATTGCAATGTTATCTCCTAGCTATAGTGACTTCGGCAATCAGAAAGCTTCCCCAAAATTTGAAGTAGCAAAAGCTTTTCAAAATGTCTATCATGTGGTTAAGACTCAATTTTAAGCATAGCTTCAAGTTTTTCAGACAGATAACGGGAGAGTATTATTTCTCAATTATAGGTTCGTATGATTGTATCTAACTAATCATGGGATTGTACACCATAGCTCTAGTGTAGATACACCCCAACAAAATGGAATAGCTGGGAGGAAATATATGCAACCTGTTATTGTGAGATTCACTCTAGAAGTCGAGTTTAAAACAATGGCAGAAGAAATACGTGAGTGGATGTTGTAAAAGACATTGCTCAAAAAATTATGAGTTGCTAAGATCGAAACAATAGAGCTCAAATCTGATAATAAAGCTACCATCAACATTGCTCACAATTCTGTTCAGCATGACAAAACTGAGAATGTTAAAATTGACATGCACTTCACCGAGGAGATTGTTGAAAGCGATCAGAATCCCTCTCCGTATCAAGATGCTCAATTTCTAATAGAAGTTATCGTGAAAAATACATATGAAACTAAAATTTTCTTCTCATGTTTTTCCCCCCATTTCAGATTGACTTGCAACATCTACGAGGAACTAGAATACCAAATGGTGAGTAGACCAAGCAAGATCTCCAAAATGCATGGGCTGCATTCAATGTGTTTTCTCAGGTTGTAACATGTGTTAGTTTGAAGATTGCACATGTCAAACATGTTTCGAGGTACTAACTACTATGGGATAAGTTAGGGTAAAAAAGGAAAGGAGTTTGGGAAATACAGTTTGTCCACCGAATTCTAATGGTCGGAGATTCAAGGTATGGTAGTATAAGAATTAGAAAATTATATTTAGAACAACCAACTGATGGCAACTTTAGGAATCAGCAATCATGAACAAGTACAATTATGTATAACACATTAAACACGCATAGATGCAAAGTTTAATGGACATAGCAAAGTAGTTGCACCTTATATCCCTCTAGCTGCCATGACTTCAGCTATCAGAAAGCTTCCCCAGTAACAATATAAAAACTATAATGATGGTAAAAATAGTTATTGAATAAGAAGATGATGACCATGATGATGATGATGATGATGATAAATGGTTACCTTTAGGGATTCCCCAAACATTTGCAAAGAAAGGACCAAACCCTCGAAAATCTTCATGTTATTTCTCAAGGAGCCTAGCTACAAAAAACTCCCTGACCTGGAGCACAGAGATGAGCAAGTGCTGCATCTACCAATTTGGCTTCTGAAACTGTATGAACACACATGCCTAGTCAGTTTACTAGCATGATCAATTCAAGAAAGCAATGCAGTCAGCAATGATTGCACAAGTACTTGAGGGAAGCTGGTGATTTAGAAGAAACATAAATTAAGAAAAGCAATGTAGTTCACAGTGACAAGTTCTGCCAAATATGCTTTACAAGGATTTCAAAGCAGAAATACCTCTAGGAATGACCCACATTGTGGACAAGGCAACCTAGGGAACGGTACTTCCAGCCAAAAACTGGATCGAAGAACTAGGAATGTGGGCTGCCGTGAATGTCGGTTCTAGATAGGAAGGGAATTCTATCACTAGGTTAAGGCATGGCTTAAAAAGGCGGTACTGAACCGTGCCTCAAGGCACACCTAGATTTGACATGCAAGCATTCTGCCTTGAGGTGCTACTTCAAGTGCATTTTTTGGGTGAGACACAACTCAATGCCAATGCCTCATCAACCACCAAATCCCGTGATAAAGTAAAAGCAAATAACAGTAGCTCCTTCAACAACTCCATTGGCTGGTGGTACCTATAGCGCCACCAGCAGCTCCAATATCAAATTTTCTGACTTTTGCTTCTTTTTTCTTCTCTTTCTTTCTTATATCTTCAGTTTTTGCTTTTCATTAATGCCTTCATATGCTTCTTTAAGTGCATGAGTTATTCATGAAACTAATATCAATAGTCAATTAGGCCGCCTTTTAATCTTCTTTAACAGTGCGCATGTATGCTATTAAAACACCTAAAAGCTAAAGATTATTTTAACAACCTTCTTAAAAACTTAGAAGATTATTTTTGTATATTTTATTTTTGACCTATTTTTTCATATGTCGTGAGGCTTACTCAAATTGCATCGAGGCTAACCTTCATTTAATTAACCCAGACCTCTTCAACTATTCCGAGTAGTCGAACCCCTTAGGCGAGCCCTTTGCATGGGCGACTATGTGTGGTTGGTCGTGAACCTCTTCGGCTTGTTTGCGACCCTTGTTGCTTGGTCAGATCTCCTCTTACTGCTTGGTCACATCTCCTCTCTGTGGATGCAAAAACCCTAGCTTGTTAGGTGTGAGAATCCTAGCTTGGTGGTTGTGAGAATTCTATTTTTGTTGCCCAAAGACCTGGTTTTTGGTCTTCAACGGCGATGATCCTCATATTTATACTTGTGATTGCTAAAAAGTAAACCCTAGTTGCCAAGATGACTGACACAACTGGTAAGACATCTCCTAACATCAAGGTTGTCTCTCTTGTGACTGTTCATGAGACTTCCTTTCCAATTCAAATTAACTTAGATGGTGCTAATTATCTGATTTTATCCACGATTTTGGAGATGCGTATTGTGGATCAGAAGAAGAGTTACATCGCGTGATGGAACGCTGCATCTGCTAAAGGTGATCCATAGTATGAAGAATGGGAGGCTGGATGCTTTGGTCATTTCTTCGCTCGAATTCCACGACTGATAATTTGATGTTGCATTTTGTATAATGCGGAATGACTTGGGAAGTTTGGGATAAGATGAAAAGGAGATATCTTGATGTTGGCGACTCTTTAATGGAAGCATGAAGGAATCATTCCAATCGAGTTAAGGCGGTCGGCCTCTTGCTGAATACTAGAACTGAACTCCATATTAATGGAACTAAATTGTCAAAGTCCTAGTGACATGACACATGCTGCGAGAAACAGAGGAAGCATATTGTTGAAGATAGGGTTTATGTGTTTCTAATAGGTCTTAACCACATCTTCGATCATGTTAGCAATCGTGTTTTGGCTACTTCCCGTCTCCCAAGTCTGGTAAAGGCCTAATTACTAGTCAAGAAAAGAGACAAGTTACTTTAGGGACATAAGTCCACTCTAACGCTTCAACTTTGGCCATCAATAACCTTCGACGCACTACTTCAGCCACTTCTATCGAGCTCTGCACTCACTATGACAACACTAAACGCACAAACGAGTTTATTGGAAGCTATATGTAGTGTAAGCCAATTCTACATAATTCTTAAAGGAAAACAAGACCACTTAGAATAAGTTAAGTTGAATTTCTCTAAACCATCATAAATTAAATAAGAAATTACTCCTAGATAATAAGAATCTAGCATCATAATTAATGTCGACATCATTACAAAATATATATTTACCATTTATTTTAGAATTGTCTTCTATGATTATGAGAATCCAATTCATATTATTTCATTGATTATTTTATGCCGTTGGAATTTCAAAAACGAATATACACTAATGAACATTGTTCGAATTGTGTTGAATCATATTGTTTCATTTATAGTTTTATGTCGTTGGAATATCGAAAAGTAAAAACAAATTAATGTACACTATTTGAATTAGTGCTAGATCATATTATTTCATTGATTGTTTTATGCCGTTGGAATGTTGAAAAGAAAAATAAGTAATGTGCATTACTTCAATTAGCGTTGAGCCATATTATTCATTAATTGTTTTATGCCGTTGGGATGTTGGAAATGTAAATATATTAATGTGCATTGTTTGAACTATTATTAAGTCACATTTCTTCATTTAATATTTTAAGCCGTTGTATGTTAAAAAGGAAAAAATAAATTAATGCATGTCATTTGAATTAATGTTGTGGATAAGTGATGACACACATGCAATAAGACGAGAGTTGACTTCTCTCTATAAATAAGGTCTGAAAATTTAAGGTTCTCATCAAATTATTTCACAAATACAAATTATAGTCATTGTAAAAATTCAAGTAAGCTTCCTTTACATCTCTTTTATTTCTTTTGTCAAAGCATGTGATCATTCCAATATACTTTTTGTTTCAACAAGAAACTTAAAATCTAAAAAAATCTTTTATGCAAAATTTTGTAGTATTAATTGAAATTGAATGTTTTCTAATTTAATTATTTTTCTTAGTAAACATTTTAAATCTTTTATGGAGACGAAAAACTATTTTTATATCACATTGAAGTGATTAGAATGTTGGCAAAATTTGCAGGCATGTTCACTGATGAGGAGGTAGCTGGTCTTCACGGAATTTTTAAGAGAACGGAGTACATTGAGATTCAATGTGGTTGCACCATTCCAAGGTATGGTGATACGCCAGGAAAACTTAGAGTTTATGTCGATGGAAAGCTCGAGATCGACTGCAATTGCTCCCAAAATTGTTCCAAAGGTTATCTCTCTAGCTTCAAATCAATATGCTTATTTTGTTTTCGTAGGCTTACATTAATTATTCAAATTGTTTTAATACTAGAAAGTTGGAGATCATAATTTTACATCTATTTTTTTACAACTCCTTTAATTTCATTTGTACACATTAAACTCCTTTTTATATATTCACTTTGGATTCTTAAGTTATTTCACAAAAAATGTAAATGATGAAGTTTTTATCATATAATAACTTCTATAACCAAAACTTAGAATTAGAAAGGCGTAGTTATTTATATTAAACATCCAGAAAATCAGGAATTATATTTTGAAATTTTAAATATTTTTTGTGGTAGTGAGTCTCTCTTGACTCAGATGTGTTTTTCATTAAATTATAGATTCGGTTTTTGACTATAAAAATATTTTTGCAGTGAACTTGCACCCAATTGAGTTTGCAAAACATGCTGGGAAAACCAACTCTCATAACAATTGGAAGTATCAAGTATGGGTCACTAACAGTGACGGGACAAGAGTTTCCTTGAAGAAAACTTGCTTGCTGAAGTATCATACAGAGACTTATCAAAGACCTCGACGTCAAATAAGTCATCGTGATGAGTTTTTACGCTGTTCTCAATGCCATAAAGAGCGTCGATTTTATCTTCGAAGCAGGGAGGATTGCATGATTTACCATAATGCTCTCACCAACAGAAACTGGAAATGCTCAGACATGCCAAACCTCCAGTAAGTATAAATCTATTTTTCGAGAGTACAAACATATTTGTTCAAAAAATTTCGTGAAGTAGAATAATATTATCATAACAATCTAACACAATAACAGATTTGCACATAGAAATGCAATACAACATTAACTATACATTATGTAACACGTATGCATTTAAATAAAATTTAAAAAATCCCATTTTTCTCATATAGAATTGAAGATTCGCACTACATATCATGAAGCTACGTATACCACAGAAGAATCTACAAAAAATAAACAAGAAACGATAATCTATCTCATGATTTCTTTTGTCTTTCAGATTGACCTGCGATGACGAAGTGGAGAGAGAATGTCGATTGGAGCGTAGAGGTTGTCCAAGAACCGCTAAATGCAAGGGCTGCATTAAATGTGTTTGTTTAGGATGTAACATGTGTCGATTTGAAGATTGCACTTGTCAAGCATGTGTTGAATTCATTCAAAACATGTGACTTTGGCTTGTAATTACTGTGGATTTTAGTGCCTTACGAGTCCACAAATAATTGAGAATGCATTATGCCATTTTATTTCAATCTAATAAATGAGATCTTTTTCTATTTTTCTTTTCATATTATTTGGATTTGACCTAAATTTTCACTCGTAAACTAGTTTTCTTTTTCTATTTACTTTCAATAACATGTTTCAATTTTTTCTTACTTTTTAACGTTTAAATTATGAGAATTGAAAAGGTTGAAAGTTAAGGATAATAGGTTACGAGAAATCACTCTTACCTTACCATAATCAAAATTTAATAGTAACTCGCTTCACAATATTCAGATATTCATAAATTTCTTCTTGAATACTATTCCATTCACTTATGATCAAGTGTTCATTTGTTTTTCTAGGTCTCTTTTCACACTTTATGCTACAGTAAAGCTATCTTCAATTATGATCCCTTTCTTCTGTCCATTGTTAAAGACGTCTCTTCAAAAAAAAAAATGAAAAAAAAGTGAAAATTGAAAATGAGTTTGAATTCTGCACATGCACTTAATCTTTGGTAAAACAGTGAAAAAAAAATTATTTGGCATTACCTAGGATTGTTTAAATGTGGTAATTGTGATTTTTCTTTTTTTCTTTTTTTTTTTTTAAATGGGCAATTGCGATTATTTTTTTTATTCTTGAAGTGCAACGAATTCAGTTTTCTTCCATATTGGAAGCCGATAATTCAAAAGCAGGGATACTTTCGAATCGAAATGGATGTCATCGTTTTACTTTAGGAGTAAATGGACCCCTCTTAGATCAATTTTATATAAACTTTATTTACTTATGATAAGCTTAATTATATAATCCAGATTTGATTCAACTAAAAATGTATATTAAAATCTAAGTCAAAGTCAACAATTAACCCACAACTTTTCAACCACACATTTAGTCAGCTTTTATCAAATCTGCTAAAAATCTAATTTTTATCTAAACAAAACTAGGGCATAGTATCACATTTCGAAAACAATAGCAATATTTTTTTTGTGGACTTCGTAATTCTGTTTATTGTTAATTAATTCCACAGTGAGTACCGTTTCATCATCAAAACACCAAACCATAATATTAAAAGTTGAAGATTCAAACAAATCAACATGAAGTATTGTTTCAAAAGATTATTTAGCTAAGCAAAAAAAGTCAAATATGCCCGTCATTTTTAAACGTAGTCATTTTGTCTAGATAAAATTATATGGATGAGCCAAAACACCAGTTCGAAAGTATATCATACCTTTTACGAAATAATAGCACTCTGATATGTGAATATGAACGATAAGAAAGAGGATCGTTTCCCCACCTTGTACACATGGTTTGTAAAAAATTAGACACTTCAATGCCCATCCAACTATGTACATCTGCAAAAATTGCCATGTTGAAAGCATTAAGAAGGCTCGCTAGAAGCTCACATGTGGAAGAACATAAGTAACAAAGTGCCCAAAATAAAGGAAAGAAAAAGATGAAATAAGTAATAATCAAGTCCAATTTTCCATCGAAACACCTAATTCTACAGATGCATGATACCTTCAAGAATGCTTGAAACAAGGTGAAGTAAAGTCCAAATGTATCCAAGCCTTTCCCCTTGGAAATTATGAGGGAACGTCACGGGGACTTTCACTTAGCAACCAAAACAGCAGTCTTTCTTATGCTGTATTCTTTCAAAAAAATCTTAACATCTACGTCTCATAGTTTTAAGGAATAAAATGGGAATGGAGCACAGGAAAATATCAGCTTGAAAATCTTGGTTTCCTGAAACAACCTAGATTCATTCACTTCAATAGCTAATGGTCGTCGTAAAGATAAATCACGTTCTTTAAGAATTACTCTAATTAATCTCCAGGTCCCACCTGTGAGAGAACAACCATTTCATACCCATTCCATAAGGATCTTACTGCTCCCCATCAACAGTAGACAGGGTTTAAACGCTTCCAGTTTTGGCATATCCCAAGTGTTAATAAAATCATCCATGCCTAGGTGAGGGGTTGGCCCTGACCGCTACTCATACATTGATAATAAAGTGATTACAGACAGAAGAGGGACTTAGTTCCATACACACAAAAGTACTTGGTGTGCTCCAAGTTAGCAAAATACAGATCAAAAAAGGTCTTTCCTCGCTACAACTAGCCGCAACATATAATTGTGAAACTGTCTCTAAAACAGAATATAAAGTATTATCACTAGCAAATTGACCCATTTTTTCTTTGAATCGAATGACTTTAAAGAATAGCTCAACCATAGAATCAAATCCGTTAACATGTGTTCGATACAGTTTGTACAGAAGCCACTAATTGTTCACCATGTCGAGAGGAATTAAAAGTTGCCTACAAAAAATACAAAGCTTCGCCATAATTTCTATTGGTCAGCCTCCTGAAGGATGGGCGTTAATACCAGTTATAACACTACCACCAAGATCAGTAGCTGCGTGGTTAACTTATCGACTCATCTTTCCGAGTATAAACTCCTCCCACATATCAGTTACCTTCAAATAACATCACTTAGGGACCAGAAAAGTGAAAACCTCAGCCATCTCACTCCATCCAACTTGGCATGTCCTTCACCAACAATCGTTACAGATACTCCTGCAAAAATTATTACGACATCAGTCTCAGTTTCTTTCTACAAATCCTCCTGCAATCCATTCTTCCTCGAAGAAGCAGCAGGACGCATCTTCTATCAACTCATCATCAGTTTCTCATCATTATTCCGTGATCACATTTCCTTCTCAATGAAACCTGAATTATCCAACACCAGTGTTCCCCACTCTCCTCCATTGGTTACCATTTGCTTGCTTTAGTAACTCGAGTTCAAATATTTATCCCCAGATACAATCCCCCATTTCACAATTCCCATATGCTACAGGAAACTAGGTACCATCAAAATTGTGTTTGTTTAATCGAATTTCTTGAAACAACCAAATAATATTTTTACAATTTTTTCGTTATGAGACTCACCTCCAATCAAATTGACGCTCACGGACAAAGAACATCGCATTTCCACTCCGGGCCCATATTTCACTTGCACCCTAACTATCAGTCCTATAAAAACCCTTTCCTTTCGCTACAAAGGGCTCAATCGCAACAGAAAATTAAAGTTATATCTCAAATCTATATCAAGTGCTGAAATCTTCAACTTTCTTGCAAAAATTCGATGCAACAGGGTGGATAGTTGTTGGGGGAAGCAGTTGAATTAGGGTTTCTAACGTATTAGTTAGTTGACTTGGTAAAACTGAAGGGTTGGAGGGAAATTACAAGTTTGGTGGGCACTTCACTTGGCCCATTACTAAAAGGGGTCATGCTATACTAGAAGAATTGTGCCACAAGAGTTTTTAATAATATAAAATAGTTTTTATTAAAATATTATTTTGCCCTTTTTTTCGATATCTTGCAAAATATGTCCCTTATCTTTTAGTTATTAGATTGTTTAGGATTATATATTATAATTCTTCTACTTGGATCATTAGTTCTTAGAACTA
>CAIGRK010399183.1:0-29872 GCA_903798315.1 Fraxinus greggii | reverse complement strand
TATTGAATACAATATCAAATGATTAAACCAGGAAAGCATCCCTATAAATATTCTACACTGCAAAATTAGGAAACAGATATACAAAAATGGAAAGTACAACGTAGGAGTTAAATGTGTAGATCAGAGAGTTCAAAGCTCAAATCACTCGTCTTATAGACGATTTCCCCTGAATATGTGATTCAGCGGGAAAGGCTGATTTCCTGTAAAAGTTATTCATAAAAGTGAAAATTTTCTTAGAATAAGGATGATAAAATTTGTATACATTATTGTTGATGATCCAATAAATACAAGTTTAAGGGATCTAGGGTTAGGTTTACCCAGGTCACGAACGAAAGTTATAATCAAGTAACTTGAGAACAATCATCAAAAAAGGAAATAAACCACAAGCTTCAATGCTACTTGGAATTCTAATAGGATTACAAAAGTCGATATAAATTAGTGAAAATGTGAGATTATTCTATTACTCAAAGGAAAAGAAACATTATGATGTTTTTCCAGCCTACAAACTTTTCAATGAAAACACTAATATTCAACATTGAAATAACAAAGGATTTGAGTCATTATTGAAGGAAAATATGGATGAATCTTGAGCATGGATGATGTGGCCAAATTTGGTTTATTGGAAAGGTTGTTGCCATTGCCACTGCTTGAATCCCTCCTGTTCCTAGCACACCATGGGCCTGAACTGGAGTCTGGGTCAACTCAACCTATGCTATATACTAATTTTTATCATGTTTTCCTTAGTGTAGATGTACCCATGCATGTTTTCCTTGTAATGCATTATGTCTTCACAATTCTATGCAAGTCACTTGACAATCTTGTTTGAAGAAGTAAAGATGGTACCTGACATAATAAACTTGTATAATACGTCATTATTTTTGTTGGTGATAAATGCTATTTTATGCATTCTCAGGTATTCAATATGGAGACTTTTAAATGGTCATTTGGCATTCTTTTCTCTCGCTTGGTGAGTTGCACTGACACAGTTGATTGTAATTCTTTCAATGTGTGTGTGTGTGTGTGAGAGAGAGAGAGAGAGATTCTTGATGCCAAAATCTTTTGACAACGTAATCCTATATCAGTGTATTAAATTGATAGTTATATCCATCTTAACACAGGTCCGTTTACCGGCAATGGATGGAAAGGTTGCTTTGGTTCCTTGGGCAGATATGCTGAATCATAGTTGTGAGGTATGGCTTTTATGGGCAAGCCCACTTCTGGATAACCATGTGTTCTATTGACATAATTGATATGACAACAACCACAGCTCTGACAGTTTTATTTGCTTTTTCAAGGTGGAGACGTTTCTGGATTATGATAAATCCTCCCAGGGAGTTGTTTTTACAACTGATCGAGCATATGAGCCAGGTGAGCAGGTACACAAGCTCCAGGAATTTAGCTGCTGATAAGTTAACATTTCTATATCAAGAATGTAACAGTGTGGAGATCTTAACGAGAAACCAACTTCAATTTTAAGAATATGCCAGATTCTAATGCTCTCTTATTTTTTTTTTTTGGGTTTTCTTAAGGTTATATGCAATTGGATCTGGAGCCACGGAATTCTCTCTTTTAATAATGACCTCTATTTATTTGTTCACCACCAAGAGAAAATGTTTAATGTACTATTCAACTGTGTTATGTTGGAGAAAGTATGATTGTCTTTGAGTTTAATTTTCATCCTTGTAAGACTTCTCTTTCTTTTTTACCTCCTCCTTCGATGGGTTTGCTTGAGTGATGTTTCGGACTACTTACTATTTATTCATTCCTTTATACTATGAATTCTAAACTATTTCTTTTAAAATTCTATTATGGCAATGGTTGCTACTTCCTTCTTGTTGCTCTGTGATCAAGCCACTGTAAATTAACTTATAATACAATTTGACGCCGTTCACTTGTTAAGGCGTCCCCTTTACATGAGTATAATTTTCTGTTGCACAACTTCTTGAAGGTTTTCATATCATATGGAAGGAAATCCAATGGGGAGCTGCTGCTTTCGTATGGATTTGTTCCCCGAGAAGGAACCAACCCTCGTGATTCTGTTGAGTTGTCATTATCACTTAGAAAATCTGACAAATGTTACAAAGAGAAGTTGGAAGCTTTGAAGAAGTATGGTTTATCTGCGTGAGTACCTATTATTGGATGGTTTCATTCAGTTATAAATGATTCACTGCTTATAACAATGTTAGGATTGTTGATTACTTCTTTAATGATTTTGAGAATATGATTGCAGCCTAATCATCCGAGTCATGATACTACTGAAACTATACGTCACGCTGAACTATGAAGGTTTTGTAATAGTTCCTGTTGAAAATATTGGACTTTCTAATTATTGTCATCTGATAACAGGTCGCAGTGTTATCCTTTACAAATTACTGGTTGGCCCTTGGAATTGATGGCATATGCCTATCTAGCAGTAAGCCCCCCAAGTATGAAGAGACAGTTTGAAGAGGTCTGGTAGTTTTGCAACCTAAAAGAGAGAATAGTTCTTTTACATTTTAGGCAATTCGTAACTTGACTTTAAATTTATTCAGATGGCCAATGCAGCTTCAAATAAAATTACATCAAAAAAGGATATCAGATACCCTGAAATAGAAGAAGATGCAATGCAATTCATATTGGATGCTTGTGAGTCGAGCATATCAAAGTATTCCAAATTCCTTCAGGCGAGTGAATTTCATTTCTAACCGAAGTCTTGTACAAGAGTTCCTCTGGAAATTGTTGTTATGAAGATATGTATCCATGCGAGAGTTTTCTTCAAAATATTAGTTTTAATTTGCTACCTTATGACAGGCAAGTGGGTCAATGGATCTGGATGTGACGAATCCAAAGATCCTGAATCGAAAAGTGTTTTTGAAACAGCTAGCAGTGGATTTGTGCACTAGTGAACAGAAGATACTGTTTCGCGCACAATATGTAATCAATCACTCTATTTTGCAAGATATGGCCTTCTTTTAGTACATGCTGCTCAATATTTTAACACACACAAATTTGAAGATTAAACAGTTTTATAGGCTATGTTTTTTGCATTTGAAACTTGAATCATGGGTCACCACGACAAGAGTAATGATATATGTGTGAGGTTCCTCTACTGGCTGATTGATGATTCAACTCTGTGTTTTACTTCACACGTGTTTAACTGTTAATGGTGTTTCACTTGCCTGTTGCACGACTAATTAACAAGACAAAATTCTATTTTCGACTATTTTTCTTTGAAATCAGTTAGCCTTACATCATTTAAGATTATTGCAAAATATAAAATTTGAAATGGAAATGAAGGGAAGCTGCAGCAGACTAAACTTCTCAAATTTCCTTTGTTGGGTTTTTTTTTTTTTGCACTTCATTATGTTCTTCTGCAGCTCATGCATAAACAAGGATAGAATGTTCATTGTCCTTGAGAACATGCTTATCAATGAATAGGGTTGGGCCAAATTTTTCAATTTCATTATTTGACATGAAACTGTGTAATTATTGATCACATAGCAGATAGCACACAGTAATTGTTTACACGTGCTTTCTTCTTTATTGCCAATCTTGGCACAATGTGGCCATTGATTACATCAGCACGGGGGGACTGAAACATGAATTCTGGTCTGTGAGTCGCCATGTTCTATATACTCCTTTGAAAGTGACGCAACACACTGCAGATTTCCATACATCCATGTCAATAGCATGATGCCATTTGCACGTATCTTAACTCCCTCTTTTTTACCAGCGCCAAACCATGAATTTGTTCTATTTTATCTGGAAACTGATGGAATTGTCTGTCTTTTCTTTTAATACCAGATACTGAGAAGGAGATTGAGAGATATAAGGAGTGGCGAACTAAGGGCTCTTAGAATTTTTGATGGTTTCAGGAAGTTATTCAAATGATAACACAAGAAATGCATCTACATGTGTTCAGTTTCAACTGATGGGCAAGGTTTTGCTCCACAAGTCAATGGACTATTGAGAATACAGAAGCATGTCATTTACAAATGTACAAAAACCTGTGTAAAATGTTCAAATTTCCTACTATTCTACAATCTATTAATTTTTGACAATGTATGCATACAGTATAAGAGAGAATCGGAACGTGGTATAATTATATTGTTTTGTGTCAAACTTCGTGTTCTTTTGCCTATTTAACACGGTAGGTTGAGGAACTTAAAGCTAAGAAAAAAAGGAGGTTGGGGTTAAAAGTGTTGGGAAAATTTGGTGATTTGTGTATAGATTAATTATCAATTAACATAATCAATTAAATAACATAAACATAAGAATTCAACAATAATATAAACATAAAATATAAGTAGATAATTAGAAAACAAGTCTTAGGGAGTTACATCAAGGATGATGTTCTAAAGTCGTGTTGCATTCCCTTCGTGCAAGTGTTTTCGACACTACACGGCTTCAAAATAAAATCCATATGGCCAAAATTATAGAAATATAGAATGTATATGGGATATTCTTTCAAACTGAGTTTTCTCATCTTGCATCAAATAATAAAATCACCACACCACATTCATGAAAATAAATCAAATTTAAGTAAAGTTATAATCCATTAATCACGAGTTTTAATTTTGTATTAAATGTATATTAAAATAGAAAACTAAAATTTAAAATTACCTTTAATTTTGAAATTTAAAACTTAATTAACATTTAAGTTACAACAAAAAGTGCAAATGGTGCTATTGGTTGAGGAATGTGCTGCAATTTACATTTATATATACGTCATTGTGAATTGAAGAAGATATAAAATTAGTAAATACAATAAGTCCAACTAATCGACTCTTAGGGCAAAGTTTCAGGGTATCGATTATGAACGTTGTTTAAAATTACCAATTTTGAGAGAAACGGTCAAAATTATATTACACAAATTTTGAGTGTTATTAATCCATCCAAAATTGGTTCCCCAAAAAAAAAATTAGCAAGCATCACTTTTCTCTACCCCTAAAAAAATGATGCCATCAAAAACCCCAATCATGCTATATTGACATAATTCTTAACATAATGTCACATGACAATCTTGTTAAGATTTGAGGTTCCATCTTAAAAGGTCAACATTTTAAAAGGAGTAACACAATTCTTTATAAGTTGGTTTGTGTTTACATTTTTATTCGACGTGAGATTCTATCTCTTAACATGCCCCGCAAGATAGTGGCTCGTTTGAACATACCAATCTTGAAATTTATATGCTTACTTTTGGAGTCTTAATCGGATCGAATTGCTCATTAGAGATTAATGAGATCTGATACCATGTCAAAAATAGTCTTTTCAAACGAGCCACAATCTTGTAAATGCGTGTTAAGAGATAAAATTCCATATCAAATAATGATGAAAATATAGATCAATTTATAAGAGTTTGGACTACTCCTCTTAACAAGATTAATCTTTTAAGATTGGACCCCAAAACTTAACAAATCTATCATTGGGTTATTTAAAACACACTCAGCATTTCCANCTCATTAGAGATTAATGAGATCTGATACCATGTCAAAATTAGTCTTTTCAAACGAGCCACAATCTTGTAGATGCATGTTAAGAGATAAAATTCCATATCAAATAATGATGAAAATATAGATCAATTTATAAGAGTTTGGACTACTCCTCTTAATAAGATTAATCTTTTAAGATTGGACCCCAAATCTTAACAAATCTATCATTGGATTATTTAAAACACACTCAGCATTTCCATCCAATCACATCTTGCTAATACATATTATATCAACTATTATGTTACCTACTTTCTGACAAAGTAACATTATTCAGCAAACCCTTAGATTAACAAATGGCATAAGCTTATGATCTGCCATATTGCCATCTACATTAACAAACGAACGTGTTACAACTCATGTTACTACGATATCAAATTAAATAGCTGCATTCGAAAGCTAAAATCTGACTTGAGGACAACACCGAGGCAGTTGCACTTGGCGCAACATTAATATTATTTACAAGTACTTAAAATAAATAAGTAAAAATATTTAATAAAGTGTAAATTCTTTAACGACTATAACCACCTCCCCTCAAACACAAAAAAACAAAACACTTATTTCCATTCTCTCTCTCTCTCTCTGAACATCTAAAAGTAAGTTCCCTATATCTATATTTTCATGGATCTTTTGAGCAATGCATAAGTATGATCATTGAAATTAATTGGTGCAGATGGGATCGGGCATTTACGCGAAAATGATATTGATGGTGGTGGTTTTGTCGATGCAAGGAGGATTTGGAATAAGATTTGTTTTGGACCAGGAAGAATGTGTTTCGTACAATGTTGAATATGAAGGTGAAACTGTCCATATCTCCTTTGTTGCCATCAAAGCTGATGCTCCTTGGCATTATGGTGACAATGGGATCGATCTCATGGTAATTTCTTTCATTTTTCCCTTCTAATAGATGTTATTTCTTGATTGATTTTTCAATTTTTTTTTTCAAATCTTTTCCATTGATTTTTGGGTGTTTCATTTGTAAGATTGGGCATCTTTTGTGTAGCTATGAACCTTTACATAGAGTCACATTGTGTTCCCTTCTCGTGCTGCATCTTGCCCTTTATGAATAATCGTGACTCTAACAGTTACATCATAATTATCAGATAAAAGGGCCATCAGGCAATCCAATTCATGAATTTCGAGACAAGACGAGTGAGAAGTACGAGTTTCTGGCTCATAGGAAAGGAGTATATCGGTTTTGCTTCACAAACAAGTCACCTTATCATGAAACCATAGATTTTGACGTTCATGTTACTCATTTTTATTCTAATCAACACGCAAAGGATGGTACGTACGTGTTGATCCTTCCACATTTCTAGATTGATCTTCTTGTATAATTTTGATAACATTTGTTTGTTATTGTTGAAATGTATGTATGCACGTATGTTTACATGCAGAACATTTTAAACCATTGTTAGAACAAATCTCGAAGTTAGAAGACGCTCTGTACAATATTCAGTTTGAACAGCATTGGTTACAGGCACAAAGTGATCGCCAGACATTTGGTAATCACTTAATTTAAAAGTTTAAGTTATATTCAACAAATATTAATTTGGAAGAGTTCTAATTTATCAGTTGAAACTCTCACAATCACGCACACACTTACGACAACCCATTAATATGTGTCATTTAACGAAATGCAATTGATGCAGTTAACGAAGGTATGAGACGGGGAACTATCCAAAAGGCGATTTTGGAAGCAGTAGCACTCATTGGATCAAGCGTTCTTCAACTTTACCTTCTTCGACGGATTTTCGAGCATAAGTGCGGAATATCCAGAGTCTAAAAGTTTCAATGTGTGACTGTTGTTATTATTTTGTATTTGTAAGGGTCAAATATGTACTGTTTTGTAAATTCTAGAGATTAAATTTATTGAACTTTGTTATTGTCTGGGAATCCATTCTCTAATAATTTAAGTTGATAGATGAGGTGATACAATAGCATATAGCATATAAGGTTTAGACAGACATTTCTGTGCATATTAGCATATCGTAGCATCCTGTAAATCTGCGATGATTCAACAAATACCTGTCACAAAGAAAAGCACAAACCCGGAACTAGAGTAAGGGGGAGCACACACTATCAATTTCTCGACTGTTTAGCTCACATCATCCATAAACTCTAAATCACAAAGATAACGAATTCCAGCAATGAACTCTCACAGAGAAAAAAGATTCAATTGAGTGTGTTTTACAATCATGGAAAATCCCGAGAGAGACGAAGAGGAGAGTGAAATTAACTATGTCTCTTTACAATCCAAGTACATTTCCATTTATTAAATGAAGAAAAGGAAAAGAAATTACAATACTTCTAAATTAAAAGACAATACACACACAATCTACTCCTTTGTTAAGGTCCATCTCTTCATGGTATATGTATCTCTTAAAAGTAGCTGCAATTGAGAACTTTTTAGTCACAAAACTCATTTAACTCATCACACAAACAAGCATAAAGATCAGAAATATACTGCATTTAAATGGTAGTCATTCTCTTAGATACTCTACTACCTTCTAGCATTTAGACTTACCAAAAAACAGAAATTGATTATACAAGCTCTATCACGAGGGCTGAAGCACCTCCTCCTCCATTGCAAACACCACCAATTCCACATTTTCCGTTCTTTTGCCTCAATACCTGAAACAATGCAGTTCGATCAAGTCAGTGAAAACAGCTTATCATTTTGTTCTAAGAACAATTGATCATTTAATTCAACCCGTTCAAACCCCATCCATGAACTAAACAAGACGTACAAGACCGTTGACTTTTTATCTATAAAAGAAAATAATCCTAAATTCTTCATAAAGAAGAGTAACATATGGCTATTCCTAACTATCACCAAAGGTTTCATTTTACCAAAATTCCAGCAACATCAGATTAGCTCTCTAGTGGAGAAGAAAACATACCCCCAAAAGTGTGACCAATATACGTGCTCCACTACAACCTAGAGGATGACCTAAGGAAACAGCTCCGCCATGTACATTTACTTTCTCCTGCAAAATATCAGTAATATCAGTACACAGTGGAATACCCATTACATCAGCACAAACGGATGATGCACACAACATAAACACTGGCATTTGCATATAGTAACACTCGTATTTTTTTGTGCACGGGGAGGAGAGCTTGTTACGATAGGGAGAGAAAGGTTGAAGTTGAACAACTCACCGGATTAAGCCCCAACAGTTTCTGATTAGCAAGAGCCACAACCTGCATGCATCACGTGTGCAGAATAAGGACATACTCGCATTTGAAGAGCTATTCACTTAAGGGAAAGACAGATATACCGAAAAGGCTTCATTGATTTCATAATAATCTACTTGAGAAGCTTCTAAGCCAGCATTTGAAATAGCTTTCGGAATGGCAAGAGCTGGAGAAGTTGTAAATAATTCTGGTGCCTGCAAAATATGCTCCATTCAAACATCAATGTCGTAAATTCAACCAGATTTATCGTATTTAAGGTGAATATGGGAAGTGTAGAAATAAGGATCCATCAATTTCTTCATTGTAGAACTTACAAAGCTAAGCTTATTTTAGAATCACATAAACATAAGCATGCATGATACCTGAGCAGCATCAGCATATCCAGAGATTTTTGCAATGACTCGCAGTCCAAGCTTCACAGCCTTCTCTCCACTCACTAAGACCAGAGCAGCAGCACCATCCCTGGGAAAAAAAAAATTGATTACATTCACTTGTCAATAAACTTCAACTTGAAGGATGAAATTTTCAGGAAGGTCTAGTACAGACTATCAAAACCATGGACATCCAGCTTATGAACTCAATATCTGATATTTTTACATTCCTAGACCCTATTTGTTTTAAATGAAAGTGAAGAATATTTCTTTGTGCACGTGGGTGGGATGAAATGTCTCGAACATGTATTCTAGGAAAAACTAAAATTTAGGTCCAAGTTTAATAAAAATTTTGGGGTACAAAAAGTTTTCCATGCTTGCAAAGACTTTTCAAAGGAAACACGAAACTAAAAATCTTTATTCCACAGCATTTACCCCCAATTTCTTTTGGAATGAATAAGATTAAGATAAGCATAATCAATGTGCAGGAAATCACAAGAAAATCCGGGGCGCAACTAAAATAGTTAAGGATTTCATTTAAAGAGATGAAATAGCGAAATATCAAATACCCTTCACTTCAAAGCTAATACTAAATGAACCAAGTTAGGAATTTAAATAATTCCTTGAAATGTTAACATGAGTAGATTAATGATCACTGCTCAATCAGAACCTATGTTACTCAATAGAACTGAAAATGAAGTATAAGAATGCAGGACAGCAAAAGCAATTAACCTTATGCTAGAAGCATTGCCAGCTGTGACAGTACCACCATTTTCCTTAAAACTTGGTCGAAGCTTCCTCAACTTTGCAGCATCAAACTGACCAGCCAAAGAAGAATGAATAGCTATAAATAATACTAATCTATATATGCACAGGCACACACAAAAACATAAGAATATGCTAACTGATAAAATGCATCTTCTTTCTGATATTTGGACGCATAACAGTAACACCTAGCACATTAATTCAGTTCTTATTTTAATTCAGTTCTTGTTTTAGGGGCAGAACAGTTTGACAAGTTAGATTTCAAATCAGCAGGAACAGGAGATCCAAAATATTCTTTGACTTCCATAAAATTCACAATGAGTGCAACGACATATATAGACATAAGATCTACACTTTTTCTCAAAGTGCAATTCTTCCTAAAGGAATACAATGAATTACAACACTGATTTGGGTGAGATCTGCACAGAAACGAGTACATAAAAATTTCACCTTTCCTAGACCTTCATCTTTATCAACTACTGTAGATGGTCTTCCTCTTCCTCCAGATACTTCAACCTGCATGATACCAGATTGCAGTTCATAACATGTTTCAGGGAAAGTTACATCTAGAAGCTAAGCTCTAGTTATCTTACTGGAGAAATCTCCCATGCAAAGACACCACTATCTTGAGCAGCAATGGCACGCTCAAAGCTTTGAATTGCATAATTGTCCTACATAACGAGGTACTACAATCAAAATCTTGACATAAGCAACAGGTTTTGGACAACAGATTCCAGGAAATAAAAGCAAAAGAAATGTGTATTGCAAACAGAAAAACCATTAAGAGGTTCTTCCTCTCCCCTTCTTCCGGACTAAGAAGACAACCCAGATATATATATATATATATATAATTTACAATCAAATGGAAGAGAAGAATTGGATTAAAGAAAATGAATACATATTCTTTTTATGGAAAGAACTAATATATTACAATAATTTAATACTTCACGAGTGAAAAAGAAAAGAAGTAAGATGGTAATCAGAATTATACTATAGTTCACTGAACTATTTTGATCAAGAAAAAATTCATTGGTATTTGTAGACATACCTGCTCCTCTCTTGTGACTTCATGGTGTTCAGCACATAATTCAGCACAAACACCCATCCCAAAGTCATTGTAGACATCCCATAGTCCATCTCTCAGCATCCCATCAACTAGAGCATCATGTCCAAGTCGAGATCCCTTCCTGGAATATATTAAGATCCATAATATATGTTATGTATTAAACTGTTTTGCAACACCTGCACACTAGTGAATCTACAGTACTCATTACAGCAACAATTATGAATATGACATTCATATTTCACAGAATCAAAATGGAGAATCCAATCATTTTACATATGCAGAGGCAACAAAGCTAGAAAAATATTCCGTTGTTAGAATGTGCATCACAAAATAAGAAAGCCCTGAAATTGTATTGATCAAGCTTAATGATTATCTCATTGTTCTGAAGAGTCCATGCAGAGGAAAAACATGTGGTAGCACATTGGGTGATCGTAATCCATGAACTGAAAGTTTTTTAGGCAGAATCAACATGTGGGAAAACTAAGATAGTATTAGAGATTGGAAAGGTCTAGCTATTGTTCCTTTGTTTTGGTCAGCAGTGCCGAAAGTGTACATTATTATGGTTAGCTCATACCAGAACCTAGATCTCTGCCTGACAGCATCACTTGTCAATTTCACATTTTTTATAATTTATCTTCTTAATCTTTAGAGGGAATAGGAAATACAAGAAAAATCATTTGACTCAAAGTAGATGGTAATTAACAAAAGCATGTCCCTCAATTTGATCACCAACCTTGCTTCGGCTAAATATTTAGGGACATTGGACATGCTTTCCATGCCACCAGCCACAACAACATCATTGATGCCCAACTGGATACTTTGTGCAGCAAGCACAGTTGCTGTAATGAAAACAGAAAGTTATCACAAATATAATGCCTTCCTATTTCTTCTGTAGAGAAATTATAATTTTGGTTGAAAGAAGAT
This sequence comes from Fraxinus greggii, assembly GCA_903798315.1. Taxonomy (NCBI): domain Eukaryota; kingdom Viridiplantae; phylum Streptophyta; class Magnoliopsida; order Lamiales; family Oleaceae; genus Fraxinus; species Fraxinus greggii. The sequence continues at coordinate 18,077 of CAIGRK010399183.1, read as the reverse complement.
CACTGTTTTTTATAGTAAGAACCAAACCTTTCATCCCTGATGCACAGACTTTGTTAACAGTAGTGCAAATCACTGTATTGGGAATCCCTGCACCTAATGCTGCCTGCCTAGCCGGAGCCTGTCCCAAGTTTGCACTGAGTACATTTCCAAAGAAAACTTCTTGTACAAGTAATGGATCGATGTTTGCTCTCTTAAGAGCACCTAAAAGTTGGCAGGTTAAAGAAACAACATTAGAACTTCACTGTTATAAACAAATTTCTCCATTTGGATGACATAATGAAATGTTAGCAATCTCACTCTCAATAGCTATAGATCCAAGCTTGGTAGCTGATAGTGATGAAAGGGAGCCAAGAAAGCCACCCATTGGTGTTCGGGCAACACCAACGATGCAAACATCTATTCAAATCAAAGCAGAGGATTCATGCCAATTAAACAAATCTTGACAAATTCTTACTAATTATAAAGCTAAAACATTATATCAAGGTGAACTTGTCACAAGCATTAAATACTCTAAGAGAAGAAAAAAGGGCATATAATTAGAGTTACAGAAGCACCAAGAAAAATTCACAATGCATTAAACTATCTAAAAGAAGAAAAGTTCACATTTAACTGAAGACTAAAATGTTGTTAAAATTAAATCACTAAAGATTCTCAAGTAAAAAAAAAAAAAACGCATAAACATGCACACTACACAAGCTAACGCAGAACAAGATATTGCAGCAAGTATTGTGTCTAGCAACTACTTTCTGTTTGAGAAAAATACTGGAATGCCCCTCCCTTTTCAAAAATCATAGACACTCCATGAGATTTGTTATCCCAAACAGATCCTCCCATGTCAGCCCAAAAAATGAAAAAGTATTACCCATTTTATCATTCTGCTTTCATACTATATTTGAACTATCTTTCTCTCTCTTTTTTCACATATCCTTTTTTCCCCCCGACCTAATAGGAAGCATCGCCCTTAGTAAAATGACTTACATTATTTTGTAACGAAGTCCAAATAAAATTATGAAATATAATTTATTTCTTGAAGTACTTCATATGCTTTTCAAATATGATCAAGAACAACTTGCTTGTTTACAAATAAACACAAATAGATATTTTAGAATAATTTCATAAAGATAAAGTAAAAAACAAAACGTGTCAAGTTTTAATAATTTGTAAGTTTACATCGCATTTGCATGTACTCTAATCAAAATACTAAAAGTACAACAAGGTTGGCACTAAATAAGGTTCAAATTTTGGAATTATTCTTTCCCCTTTCCTCAAGTTACAATTTTGGATCAATTTTGTTCATATTTGGAAAGATTGGGATGTCACCATAGTAGTAAAAAACCTCACGGAACGTAATGTATTTGCTCTTTCTTTTTCAAATTCTAAAAATGAAAAATAGCATATACAGTACCTCTGGGTTTAATCGAATCCCCTGTTGCTGTAGCTGGTGCCATGATCAAAATAAGTGCAAATTATTTCCTGTTTCATTCAAATTTGATCGATTTCAGCACAGAAGAAAACTTATATTGTTAAGAAAGTGTGGCCCTTAAATTTCTCAAATTCTTCCTCGTAATATTTAACTTCACAGAAGAAGCATGAGGTTAGGAGGCATTAGTTTTTACTTAATTTTCGAATATTAATCTACCAAACGAAAAGTTTCATCTGAATTGTATTCTAAGCATAGATCTGAAATGATGACACAGAAAATGAGATCAAATTAAGCAAGTAGGAATCTAAAAGGGAAATGGAAGCTCTACGGGATGTTGGATCTGTTAACACCGTTATGGGAAATTCAAGTAAGAATGCATTTATACATTTGGCACCTGTATGAAAATCAATGAATTGATAAACTTAAGTTTGAAGAGAAGTGGGTTGTGAATTTATGCATAGGTGGAGGAGGTGGGTGGTGAAAATATTATTTTAGGTGGCTGAGGCTGAGCAACCAAAATTTGATCACAGTGACTTTTCAAATTATTGTTGAGATCAGAGTCCGGCATTCTCGACTCACGTTTTGTGTAAAATGAATAGTGGGGTGAGATGTTTTGGGAGCGGTTTGACGTGGGTTGTCTACAATCTCAACACGGACTGGAACTAGGGTATAGTGCGGGTTGTTTATGAGCTCGACCAAGGTCGATCTTGAAAATTTTGAGGATAGTTTGAGAGTCAAATTCTCGAGTTCAAGAAATAGAACACAAAGCTTTTGAAAATCAACGAGGCATGGGATGGTGACTATCATTTACTGTCCAAAAATCCTATATTTAAAAAAAAAAAAAGAAAAATTAAAGCAACATTCAAATACGAAAATCATAAATTAACCCTGAATAATTTATAAAAACCGACATCATTGGTTAAGGGGGCAGGCTTCTGCTTTATTTGCATTACTGCATCTTCAAGAAAATATTTAATGTAGGAAAATTCCACAAATTTTCAGTACTGTCTTCCTCAAATGCAGTGTCGAATCGAAGAGGCACAAAACCTTAAGCTCAACCAAATAAGGTCTGTTTGGACCATATTTATCAAGCCTGACCCGTTCATCGACCCAGAAAAATCATTGGGTCACCAGGTTATGGTTCAACCGGTGAATTAATGGTTTAACCGGTGGTCATTACTAAGTCTTAATTTTAATTAAAAAATATTTTTTAAAACAAAATACAACTATTTTTCTAAATATAAAATATATATGTACTAGTTCACTATTTATGACACAAGTTCACTTGTTGCCATAATAATTATGAATGTGATGTTTCACTTCAAATGCCCAGGTTCGAATCTTTATTTTTGCATGTTGTAAAAAAAAAAAAAAATTGCTTTTGACTTCGTCATAAATTGGTTCACCCTTAAACCGGTTCCAATTTCATCTAAACTCGTCCGATTCAGCCATGTATTGAGCGATTCAACCAAATTTTGATCGATTCACTTAAATGAACCAATTATAGCAACTGGATCAAATCATTTGCTGGTTTCCAAGCTTGTCCGGCCCGATTTAATAACTATTGTTTGACCTTTTAATTTTTCTCAAGTCCCCCTCACATCGTGAGGCCTAGAGGCCAAAGGTCATGGTCGAACCCGAGCTCAAGGTCATATTGAACCAATAATTTTCATTTCAAAAAGGATTAATGTTAACTGTTATACAATCGTAAAGTGAAGACGGAATTGACTGCGAGGACATCTTTGGAGTGATTTGGTGTGGAGAGCCTATGAGCTCAACATAAACCTAGACGCCAATAGTTTTTTATTTTTAAAAAGGTCAATGGCGAACTACACGTACACAACCTTTGAAGAACACGTCTCTCTGCATCAAACTTTTATATAGACTAGAGTCAATCTACTTCAAATGTAGGCAGCTCGATTCAAATCTATGCCTCTTCTAGTGTGGAACAGTACGTCGTACATGAATCTTGGCATTGCATAAGATAATTGGTCATTTTCTTTTCCTAGGTGCCAAAGATCTTATTGTATTTATGTGACCAATCAACGCATGTTGATGTTGGTGATTTGATATTATTTGGCTAATATTGATCTTGTTTTCATATTATAATCTTGTTTAACATGAAGCAAATAAAATATGATTCCCACTCGGTAGCAAACATGATCAGTCCTTGTTTCCTGATCTAATGATTCACCTGAATCACACTTGAGAGTGAGAGAGTATTAAGCAAGCATGATCAAAGGTTTGATATCACGGGTGCATTCACTGAGACACTCGTCTAGTAGAGTTCTCCCATCTGAAATCACTGGTTGACCACGCACCAGCAGACTGTGACTTCATTTTCTACAACAAAACTCAATAGTTATCTACAAAGCAACAGAATCTAAGAAAGCTCAACAATGTTTGGCCGTTTTCTTGATTTTTGATTCCTTGATGCTTTGCTTGAATCCTTTTCAGCAGCCTTTGAACTATATTTTGCAGACTGTTCTTCTTCGTCGTCGTCGTTGTCCTTAATATTGTCACTACCATCATCACTGCTATCTTCAGATTCTGACCCGCTACTACTATTGCCAGGCAAGGGAATTATTGGTTGATAACCAGCTATTGCAGACTCTGCAGCAGCAACGGCTTCCGGGGTATGAAGATCAGCGATGCCCAGCATCAAGTCCTGGGAACATAGCCATCGAATAATCAGTTGCAAAATTTACTGTTGTAACTTGCTCTCCCACAACCATGACAATTAACTGAAGACAGCCTTTACCATTTCAATGTATTCAGATTCTCTTCCACTCAGAACTTCAATATCATAATTTTCAGGATTATCCTGTATTTTGTCAAGAGCATGAGAAAAACAGCAAACAGATAATAATCAGATGAAAACTAAAAAAATCTACACTTTTATTCCACTACTTAATATACCTTGGCTTCTTGCATCATATTTCTATTTGATTCTGATATAACGCCTAGGAAATCTTTCACTTTCCCCAAAACTGCAAGCAATGAGACAGTTTATTGTACGCTGGGGTATGCAATAGCATTTTGTTTATATATACAGGAGTTTTGCAGCCTCTATCCCTGGAGAAGCAGAATTTTCTTCTGCAAGTTCGAAATAGAACAATATGGTTTTTTCTTTCATTTAATTTTTTTTTTTTGGTGTGGGGGCATGGCATGGGAGGCACCTACCCAAAAATCTAACAATATCCCAAATACAAGGTATCTGTTTGGCATTCCACGGGGTACTCTTAGGGATATTACTGTATGTGAAAGAGTGCAATTATTAAATTACATCTTCAGAGTCATAGTTTATGAAACACTAATTTTATCTAAGCAACTTTGGATTTTCGAGCAGCCCCAGTTGATTTATTGCAAGGTTCCGAAAAGAAGAACACTAGGCTTGCTCATGAATGGTTACTCACAATAGTAATCAGCCATTGCAAGCTCTTCCCACATCCACACGGTGATAGCAATGACAGACATGACTCAAAAGTAACAATTTATCCCAAGCAACACTAGCATTTATTTTTCAAAATTTAAAGAAACCAAGAATCATTAGGAAAGAAAAAAGTTCATGACAAATAAGAGCACGTGACTGCATAAAGATTTTTATCCTAAAACCAAAGAAACATAATTTTGGACATCTGTAGCATCTAATAAGATAATGCTAGAAGCATAATATTCTTCAAGAAGAAGAATTGAATTGGTGCGTTTAAAAAGGCTAAATCTGGTATTGAGGCAACTACCTATATGGGAGGTGTAAGCCTTAAAGTCAAGGATATGCATCAACATATACCAATAGAATAACTTAAAAAATGAAACACAATAGTATACTCACATGAGATTATGAACCATCTAAAAATCCATTAAAGAACATTTCAACAAAATCAAAAGTCCGTGCTTGTTTGGGATTCTTTGTAAGTTACTTAAATCATAAATCAATATAAATGAGTGGTGGAGAAGTGGGTAGTAGTTGTAGGTCAACGTAATGTGTTGTAGAAAATTAAAGTTTGACCAACTTAAATTATAAGTTAAGGAAAACATGCTTTATGATGCAACTATAAATATAAAATTGGTATAATTTAATTATTTTCTTATAGTTTCTATGATTGCACGTTCTAAGCCATGAATAGACCCAAAAAGCAGAGGACTTGGAAAGATCACAATAATGGCATAACTAAAAAGCGCATAACTTTTCGCCTTATGCTCTAAGGCACGCACCTCCGTAAGTCAAGGCATATGCTTTGACAAATAGAACTCAAAGCTTAGTCTTTGAGAAGAGACTCTCAAATAAAGCCTCACACAAGGCACACTCTTAAGGCTATGTTTTATGCTGGTGCATTTCAATATATGCCCTGCCATCGTTTTTATTAATCTCGAAGAGTAGGGAGGACAATATTAGACCATCTAAACAATAAAGAAATGTTAACAGCCAATGTAAGTTAACCTATCAACCCTGAGGGGTTGCTCAATTGGTCAGGCCTTGGGTTTGCTCCCTAATAGTCACCAGTTCGAGTCCTCTCATGGCCATTGAGGTGAGTATCCGACCGTAAACTTCAGGGCCCCGTGGGATTAGTCGAGGTGCGCGCAAGCTGGCCCGGACACTCACGGTTATCAAAAAAAAATAAGTAAGTTAACCTATCGTAGCAAATACAGAAGTCGAATTGGAAAACAACTATTATGTGCTCATGGGAAGGGTAACTTCAGCTATATGGTTAGTCTTACAATGAGCATTAAAAGCGTGTTAGTGAAGTAACAAAGCTAAACGAATTCAGCACGTAGCCTAGGCTATTGAAACTTTTTAACGTCATCAAAGCTCTGAAGAGAATGGCATATTCAAGTATAATTATCACTGAACTAAGGATTCAACTAAAATTAAATTGAATGAACATAAAGTGGGAGATTTTAAAGGAGGAAGCATGAACTGGTTGGAAAAAGCAATACGGGCGATCTACACTAAACATTAAGCATGAAATCAGATGCTTGTCTTTCGACGTTGCAATAAAATGTGAAATTAAGACTAATGCACAAAGGTCGATTGGCATGGCAGCTTAGAGAAATTCATGTTGTAACCATTGCATGTCAGCACTATTAAGAATTTTAAGCTACAATGGTACAACTCGGGAAAGCAACACTAACAGCGCCAGTCAAGTCAATATGGAAAGGGAGAAAAAGCCTAGTAATTTGCGCAGGAGTGAGGCTCTCATTGCATATCTAATTATACCAGCTTGTTAGAGCAGTTCCATGAAATAAAATACACATCTTAAAATTATCAGATCTATATCATAATCCGATCAATGCTACAAAACAGAGTCCATTAGTCATTAAATTAGGAAAAAGATCTTGCGTCCCAGTTTCATCCTTGCAGAATAAAGTATATGTACTTAGGTATATTTGCTTTGCCAACACTAAATTTACAATTGAAAACATTGTTTTAGTTAATACACCAGAAGTTTCAGAACCCGTGTACAAAACAACATGGATGGAGAGTCTACTTATCAAAAAAACAAACTATGGAAAACAAAACGGCTACAATGAAAGGAAAGAAAAAAAAGGAAATCGGGTTTAACTTTACCATTGCTCTTGGGAGGAGGACAAATTATAGGCTTCTGCTGAGGAGGATTTATTTTGGTAGTTCCAGACTGCAAAAGGACATCATCTTTGCCGCAAAATTGAAGTTTTGACTCTGCAATAAAGAACTTCAATACACAAAAAACCACAGAAAAAAAAAAAACGAACCCACAAAATCTCAAAAGAGAGATAGAAGAAACCTAAGCAAGAGGTTGACGAGTTGATAGTCTTATTATTGGCCTCAAAGTCTAAAAGAACTTTGCTATTCGAACCCATCATACAAATTTGTTGTGTGTTCGTTCGTGAAGCCACACGAGGAGGATGAAGGCGGAAGAGACTCACAGCCAATAAATAGCTAGGGGAAAGTTTCATAATTAGTCCGCAATATATTTAACTAATATCAAATCAGTATCTAATCTATGTTTTTTTTTATTTTAAACCCAATGGAGAAAAAAAATAGATTGAGGACTCAATTGCTATCAAAACAAAAACTTGGATAAGAAAATGATACTTTTCTGCTGCTATTTTCCCTTAAAATTTGAACACTGAAAAAGCTTAGAGGTATAAAAACGGTTAAAGCAGAAGTATTGGCCAAACGGGCACTCAAATGGATCCTCGTATCTGGCACAAAGTCGCTGCAATATCTGGTAGTTTTCTCAATTGCGCTTCTTTCTATGTTTTTTTTTTTTTCTGAAATCGATACACTTAATTCATTTGCCCCCTTTTGTACTACTCTTGAAGATATTGTTGTTTTCGTTTTGTTCATGATGTACGACTTCAGGGAAATCAATTGTTATTAATTTTCGTGTTTTGGTTGGAGAAAATTCACAGGTATAGCGGCTATTGGCTTGGGAACATACGGTGCCCACGCTTTCAAGCCCAAAAATCCTTCTTACAAAGAGGTTTCTTTCAATATCTATATTTCTCTTTTTTGACTATTTTGATTAAATGAAAAAAAAAAAATAAATTTTGAAATGATGTTTTCAATTATTTGGTTGTAAACGTGCGAAATAATCCCCTTTTTAAGGTATGGCACACAGCATCTCTGTATCATTTGGTTCACACGGCGGCCCTGGTTGCTGCCCCTATTACAAGCCACCCAAACATTGTGAGTGTTCATTAATTCGGATTTGAAATGCCTATTTCGATGTTATTTCTTGATAACTTTAGCATTGTTGTTGTTTGTGTGTTTTGTAGTATGGAAGCCTTTTGACTGCTGGAATCCTGGCTTTCTCTGGGACGTAAGTATCTATTTCCCTATATCTACTTCATTGTAGCATCATTGAATCCAGTTGAAATCTGCAGTCCAATTTTTTCCGTCCACCCAATTAATTATTGACACATTATTTTTAAATTAACATGTCATTTCGAATTTACTTTCTTTAACTTCACCACTAATTCACCAAATTGATGACACATTAATTTAAAATGACTTGTCAATAATTAATTGGGTGACAACAAAAATTCGAGTGCAGATCTCAACTCCATTGAATCATGAACTCTGTATTGCAGTTGTTTTGAAAATGTAGGAAAAATTGAAAGTGGAAGAAAAATACTAGAAAAAATCTATTATTTAGATTTTGAAATTTTAAAGCATTATTGGAGGAGTATTCAATCACTCAATCCTTAACTGATAAAGCAATACTTAAAAGTTCTGCATCATTGTAAAATTAAATTCCACTAAACATTTCTTACTTCTTTGATAAAGTGGACTAGAAATCAAGTCTAGTCGAGTGTCCTTTTTTCAACAACTCAATGAAAATTGGCGAGGTTAGTACCAAAGGAAACTCACTGCAACTATTTCCATTCTGCTTGTTAACTGTGAGAAAGATTGAGTAGAAGGGATACCAAAATTTGTGAATTGCTATAAATATCAGCGGAAGCATGTCTTGGAACTATTTGGTGTGAGGATAAGTATTTTTTGATTTGGTGGTGTTGAGTAATTAGCAGTGAGCTGCTTTTACATTTTTTTTTCGTCATGTAAATTCAGTAATAAGAAGTGATCTATCAATTGATATTTACAATATGATTGTCTGGATCTTCATTTAAGCCTATGAAGTGATAGTGTCCTAAACTAGCAGTGACTGGAAATTCAAATGTAATGCGGTACGGATAGACAATCATGATTAGCCCACGATTGAGCCCCATTTTTTTAGTATATATTTTGTAAAAAGTGATTTTTTTGGGAGAACGTGTGGTTAAAATGTAGGATAAATTTTGGGTTTACGGTCAAAACTTTTTATAGGGAGATTTTATAATTGAAAATGAGTTTTAAAAAATGTGTACCAATTTGGGCTTAGTAGACGCTATGAATTTTATCCTAGTCAAATGAACATGTTGTGTGTCGTTCATGCCATACCACTCAAAGCACTCATCGTACTATCAAGAGTGGTGGTCCAGTTAAAAAATGTGTGAGGATCAACTCTATCATCGAATTTATCCTAAGACTTTCCTAGTGAGATCACTCACATTATTATAATTATTTCTAGCTTGATTCTAAGGGTATTGTCTGGGTAAGAGACAACTTCATTTATCATGCCATATATATCTAGGAGTCTATCTGTCGAAAGGTATTTTTGAGCTTGAATTGATGAATTGGGTTCTAAATTTACGGGGAATAAGCAATGAGGTACCAAAAATTTCATAATCAAAAAGATCATCAGGATCAATGATGTTTATCAATGATTAACTAAACAGGAAATGGGCGGGTGGGGTCAGTAATACATCAGTTCAGGAGCCTCTTTTCCTTTTTAGCCGTTATTTGACATTGATTATCCATCTAGAATGCTTCAATGGAATAAATTTGTATTCTGACTTCAAATGAATGATTCCTGGAACTCAAGGCTAAAAAGTGAATCAATATATGATTCAATACACACAATGGAATACCTGTTCTTGTTTTGTTGGTCAATAGCACACTTTTTGTTCTGTTAGCTCATATCACATTTTTCCCCTATTGGAATGTCAACTTTGATAAATTTTACTTGAAAATTAAAGTCCTGGCCAATAATGATGATTCTACTGGCACTTCCATTAGCTTGACTTTCATATCCTGACGTGTGCTTATCGGGGTTGGCTTATTTCTCAAATATTCCTCGACATTAAATTCCAAATTTTTGTCAACCTTAAAAATTATCGTCTTCTTAAAACTAGCTTTGATTGTTATCGAAAATAAAATTGAAGTCTCTGTGGAAGTGATTCTTCTGGAAATATTTGAAGTACTTAATGGAATAGAATTCAGCTTTGAGCAATAGAACTGTATCAGATTATGTAATTTTTCTATTTCATATTTGCTTGTGGGTAAATCTGCACAAAATTCCTATCCCTTGGAATGCCCTTCTTGATGCTCATTGATCAAAATGTTGGATGAATAGGGTAAATAATTGCAAAAAAATTGAGCACTTAAATTGCCCATTGAATTGTATTACTCATTTAAAATACTGTTGTTGATAATCTTGATATAACTAGTAGAATTGAGATTATGAAACCAAATGCTTGTTTTGGTTTGCAGGTGTTACACGGTTGCATACTTAGAAGACAGGACATACTCTAAACTCGCCCCCTTTGGGGGATTTGCTTTCATTGGTGCTTGGGCAAGCTTAATGTTTTGAGAAAATGTTTGGCTTCAACAAATTGTATCATGTTCCTTAATTGCTATGTATGTAAAGTTGATGGTCTTGGAGAATCTATACTCTGACAGGAAACTCTTTTTTACCTCGTGCGATGGAAAATCTAATAATTGAACTCTTTAATTCTTCTACTTTCTAATGCAGCAATCCGTGAATTTTTTGTCATTAACTCAAGCTTTACTTAATAATCTATAGTATTTACAGTACTCTTGATGAGAGTTGATATGTCAATAAAATGGCATTGGGTACTCCATGAAAAGGCAACTGTGAGGTTAAGACTTGCAGGCCGTGGCCATTTTAGAATGGTGGTTTTTCCAATGATAAATATCTTTTTCTCTTTTCGGTATTGTGAGCTGTGGACTTGAGTTACATAGGTGGCGGGAGGCAAATATGACTGTTGATTTGAATAATGGGATATGTAATTTGAGTGAGTAGGAATATGCATTGGTGGTGCCTTTTCTATTTAGTGAATTACTATACTTCACTAAGCTGTATGATTTCTTTGAATTTTGGATGGACGGTGCGCTGCCGTAATTGTCTGAAAACTCTTTTGTCGCATCTCTCAAATTTTGGATGTACCATACACTACCAGGATGTGAACATGCTAATGCTTGGTTGAGCACTTTCTAGTCATAAGTTTAGACTGACTTCTATATTTATAGCTTCATCGAGCCCTTTCATTTGACCTATAGCTAGCCTTCTATGACATGGGAGAGGCACTAATCTGACTACTGTCGTCTTGTTTAGACTTTCTGTACAAGAATTACAAGAAGTTTTGACACTTCATTATGTGTCAAAATCTGAGAGTTTAAAATATTATTAAAATCAATGTATAAAAAGTTTTCACCTCATAAAAGTGTCAAACTTGTTCTTTACAATGCTCTATTGAGATTGACTTTATCATTCTCTTGAATGGATGATGATCAATCGATCTTTTCATGTAAAGTTAGTGGCTACTGGCAAATGCCCACATTTGTAGTGTGACACGTGCTCATCAAGTTGGTTAGATGGATAGCACTTCCTTAATCTGGCTAATTGATTTGAAAGGCCACGGCTGGCAGTAGAAACTAGAAAGGTTCAATACAATGGCTCTTAATTTGAACGAGTAATAGACCTTTATTGTTGATCCATGCTCGTTCAAGCATTAATGAGTGAGATTATAATGTCATTACTACCTCAGTGCACTAAGAGTTGGACGAGTACCACATCTTCCCAGTTAAGGAGAGCCGTCCTGCACTTCTCTCATTTCTTTATTTCTTTGACTAAAGCTTCCTTTGCTTCATAAACAGAAAATTTTGTCCTTGAAAGTTCGTTTATTAGTGCTCTTGTTTTCTTCTGAATGTCGGATACAGTGTATATTGTTAACAAGATGGAATCTATCTGACTAGTTTCGTATTCCCAACCAAAAACACACACTGGGTGCCTTAAAAGAGTTGGCCCAGTAGATTGTTGCACCCCCTCAGCCCCACCATGGCCCATAAATTGTAAAGAGATCCCATTGTTTACATCTGTAGATTAAAGGACGATTAGTTTGCTAATTCTTGAAAACAAGACACATTGAGACTGCTGATGAGTGTGGTTCGCTCATTGTTTTATTGTCTCTTAAACTTGTTATTTTGACTGTCTTTAAGAGTTTTTAGGACGTTTTTAATGTTGTTTTATAGGTTAGGCGAATTGGTGTGAATGGTGTAAAATTTTGAGAAAAGAGTGATATTTGCATGAATCAAGGAGAAGTTGATGTTGGTTTGGTGAAATTTGATGATTGGGGGCTAAATTGAAAGGAAAAAAGTGAATAGCGATGAAAAATTGTGAAATTTAAAGTTTGAGGATTCAATTGTAATATTTCAATAATTGACCACAAAACTATAATTGAAGATTGCTAGTAGTCATCCGGATGCATTTGGAAGTCAAAAAGAGTTAAATGTGATTAAAATAATTTCACAAATCCAATTTCAACCACACAAGCATGTTCCGAATTTTTAGCCGGAGATTGAGATTCATTTTTGACATAGTAAACGTTCGAATTGGCGAAGTTATCTGAAGTAAAGTTGTAGCCCTTTGAGTTATCTTTTCAACTCATTTTGAATCATTTCAATCTGACGTCGGGAGAAAAAATCATGATAAAAATATTGAAAAATACACAGTGCTGATTTTTCCACCCGAAAGTGGGGCCGTAGGAACACTATAGCTTAAATTTCAACATCTCGGGTGCCATCAAGTGAGAAAAAGGATTTTTGCATATTTTGGTCTCAAACTCACTCTTGTTAGTCACACATTTCATAAGATTCATAACTTATAGACGTTTAAAAACACTTTCAAACAAGCACTAATTTACACTAATCATCATTGATTATTCTACATTTTTTAAGTACTTTATGGTACCATATAAGAACCTCAATAAAATCTGGGAGATTATTGAAATATTCCATCCCATGTAGGCATGGAGAGGGACGTGCACATAATTAGAGAGAGAGAGAGAGAGAAAATAAAAAAAAAATAAAGCCAACATGTTGTACGAGAATAAAAGAAAGAAATATTTTGTAAAAGGAAATTAAGAAAATAGTTGGAAATAAAGAAGAAATAAACTTTGCAAAGGCAGCCACTAAGTTGGGTACAGAGAGAGAGGTGAAAGAGAAAAAAATAAATGTGGAGACGGAGAAAATGACATTTACTCTTTCTTAACATGCTGTGAATATTACAATTTTATCTTGCAAGTATTTACTTTTAATTTTGATAGTATTTATTGGTTATATTTTAAGATATCAAATGAAATTTTATCTATTGTTGCACGGTTAAAACTCTCTAGTCAAGTGGACAAACAACAGTTGTTTACTCAACATCGACTCCGATTCTTGGATATTTCCCACGACCTACTTGTGGGTCGTCATGAACTTGACACGAGAGAACACCTTGACCATGCCACGCATCATAATCTGATGGTCAAGTCTATCTCGACCGTGAGAAGCACGAGGGCGAGTCGGTTGCTTTTCGACATAATTTGTCCCCTGCAAGCCTGTTTCTCTCATATATGACCACTACTTGGATCTTGAGATAAAGAATCAAGAATCTCAATTAAATTTCCACCAAAAATACGTTATAAATCTATGTACAGAATCTCAGCTGCAAATAATTACTAAAAAGAATAAAACTTCCAAACATCTTAAAATGACAGACGCTAGAGATCGTAACAAACCTTTCTCATATGAACATGAATCAGTAATATTTGTCACTATAACTACATTTTACAACATAAATCTTGAAATCGGCACCATATGATGCTAAAGAAAAATTTACTAATCGATACAATTTCCAAACTAATCTCAAGAAAATGAAAGCTAATTATTAATCTCACAAGTATAGGTTCTGATCATTGTATTTTATGTTTTACGTGCTTCTTTCACAAAGTAGCGCTGTACAATAAATATGACACGAAAACTGGGATAGACCATATGAAGTTGGCGGATATTCCTCGTGTTTTATTTCCGTGGAGCTGATCATAAAATCCCTCACTGCACTATCATGGTAGTCAGCCTCGATTCCTGGAAATATAAATAATAACGATCACTGCATCCATAACCATATTCAAACGATTTTTTCAATATATAAGTACGCGTAGTACAGAAGATGACTTCATCGACAGGAATATTATATGTAATATTTCGAAGCACAGAACACACATTTTTTCATTTTGGAAGGAGAATTCTAATTACATGTGTGACAAGTATAGAATTTCCTATAGAGCAAGTCAATCATAAAAGTTGTTACCCTCAGCAAGTACACGAAGACTTCTCAAGGAAATGATTTATAGGGAAGCATGGTCATAAATTTCAGAAACCAGTTCTACATTTATAATTTTAAAGCTAGTTGCATGAAAGAAATGATGATAAATTTGATAAACATCTATGTCAAATATCATATTCTGCAATATATATAGAGAAATCATGACCTAAACGTTTTCAGAGTTGTTCATTAAGTAGTCACAACTTAATTAGATTCAGATAAAGACTCTTACAAGTATATCACGAGACACAAAAAATCCCGTGGTGGGATGAAGTCAAAAAAGATATGATTTTTGCCTTTTCTTTTAGTCTGGTAGTCTTTGAGCGGGGTAAGTTCTACTTTTTATCTAGAGGCTAGCCTAGCACCCCCTCCTAAGTTCGTACTTTTTTACTTACGTTAATAACAAAATATGTCAGCATGTGTGGTTTGAATTTAAAAAGAAAAAAGAAAAGAAACCCTTACCATCGGAATGTTGTTAGATAACGCACACTGGAAGTTCAAACAGAAGGAGAGGAAAACACGCTTGACGCACAAGAAATTTCAAAGCCTCAAAGCAAGAGTGGAAAATTACCATATGACATGAGCAAGGATTCGATTCTTACAAGTCGTGGCAGAGTTGGGCAGTAGAGAGGGAAGTCGGTGGTGGCAGCCAGATACCTCAACTGCATAGTCCCTTAATCGGTCAGCAATTAACATGAAAGCTAGGCTTCCCATCATAAGCCAAATCGGCAAATCTAAATCATTCAGTCCCAAAGAAGCGTGCAACAGCAGAATAAACCTGCCCTTCATCAAATGGTTTAGATAAATAATCATCCATTCCACACTCCATGAATTCTTCATTTGTTGCTTGAATCACATCTGCTGTCATAGCTAAAATAGGTGTGTGCCAATGAGCCAAATTTTCAGACATATCAACTGATACTTCACCAGAATCAATTTTTTCATTATATTCACACTCAAGACTACGGATCTGTCGAGTTGCTTCAAACCTGCAAGACAAAGATCAATAATATTAAATGTTGTCATTTTTTCCTAAAAAGATGAAATCAATAGGAACAATTCCCAAACCAGGTCAGTCAGGAAAGAAGTAGAAGCATGCATATTCAAGAGCACAATCATCTTACACCCAAGATCAAATTCAAAACTGGTTTCAGCTGATACAAATGAAGCACTGTCTAGTCAGCAGCAAAGCACTGTCTAAAGGCATTACTTCAATTTTGGCATCTATACCTGAAGTGGTTCACAATATTAACTCATGCCAGGGTTCAAACTTAAGACCCATACAAGACATATAATTATCTACGATTTAGAGTTTCAAAATCAACATTGGGTTCATGAGTATATTGCACAGCATTTAAATCATGAATTATTAAGAAACGTGATGGCTAAGATGCAGGATAGCTTATTACCCATCCATTCCAGGCATTTGGAGATCCATAAAACAAGCATCAAACTTGTGGGGAGGCTTAAGCAACCCAACAGCTAACTTTCCCCCCTCTGCACAGGTAACAACTGCTCCATACTTTTTCAAAGCACCTTCTGCCACTCTTCTGTTCACAGCATTATCATCCACCACCAGAATTTGTTTGTCTTTGAGCAGAGTTCTTATCGTTGATCGTTTAGCCCTTGTATTATGCTCTGTCTTTCCAAATCCAGTAGCTTCTTGGAAGGTGAATGCCAATGCACTTAACATTAGAGGCTTTGTTATCACGTTATCCACTAGCCTGTCCAATTTTAGCTCTTTACATTGTGTAGAACTTATGCAGGTAGATAACAAAAATATTTTCAGAGGAATCCCTGAGTTACTTTTGGAGCCACTTTGTTTGATCGTCTTTAGCAGGTTATGGAATGAAAAGCAAGTATCTTTATCCCAACTGTCTTGGTCAACAAGAACCATAGCTAAATGCTCCGACATACTGTAGACAGAATAACTAAGAGCCATTAGCAAAAACAAGGTCAAAGCACAATACCATGGTAACAGCTCTTCAACAATCTAAGCATGTCATATTGTTATGCTTTTTTTTTTTCTGGATTTTGTAACAATGATGGCACGCATCTTACGGAAGTGCAGCCTTGTCATTGTGACAAGTTGAACATTATTAGGGTAGCAGAGACAAGAATATCTACTTAAACACAACTTTGGAACCTCTGAATGCTAAGGCTCTGTAAAATTCTAGTCATTTGCAGGGAAAAGCAAATTATTTTAATTTTCCATATTTCTTATATAAAAATAATAATCATATCATCAACTTCGTCATTTCCTTCTTGATTAAAAGGAAGTGGTTAAAATTCTTCTGAATTTAGGCAAATAAATTCAATAGGGCAGGACATGTAACCCACGAGGCAAGGGTTATACATGAATATATCCTGTAAGGCTTTATTAAGAACAAGAAATAGTTTGTTGTTTTTGACATTTTGTGCATCCTACATGGCATATTATGGAAATGAGTTTACCTTTTCTTGGTATAGCAGGAAAGATGAGAATATGCAGATTCCATGCTTGAAGTTATGTCCACAGATATTCCCAATCTCTTGAGATGGTATCTTGTGACCTCTGCTCTGACTCCTCTTTTATCAATGACCAATGCTTTTAGTCCTCTAAATTCTGGAACAGCAGGATCATATTGCTTGTGAATTGTATTCAAATAATTGGCTTCTGCTTTTGTAAAGGTCACGGTAAATGAGAAGGTACTGCCAATATTAAGTTCGCTCACGAAACCGATTTCTCCACCCATAAGCTCCACTAAACGCCTGCTGATGCTCAGTCCTATTCCCGTTCCACCATATTTCCGTGATGTTGAACTGTCAGCCTGCATAAAAGGAGTGAAAATCCTTCCTTGTGCTTCCAGAGGTATCCCTGCACCAGTATCTTCAACAGTCACTAACAATTTGACTTTTTCAGTTTCCTCTTGTATGCCACTGAACTTTTTAAAGTTTTCCCAACTTCTCCATCTATCAACTACCCGAAACCCACTCAATGAAGAGCAAGAAGCATTTGATCCAACTTGAACAATGGTTAAGCTTTGTCTTAGAACCTCATCATTCACGTTAAGTGGAAGCATCGCTTCATTTGCTAAATGCACAGAGACAAATATGTGCCCCTTGTCTTGTGTGAACTGCAATATAAACAGAAGATGATTAATTAAAAACCTGCAAGATGATAATTTTTCTTCCAGAAAACAAATAAAGAATCCATGAATCAAAAATGCTTCGAATCAATCATAATCAGTCCTACAGCGATTTCAAGGATATACATTACAACTTGGGCGTAAAACCAACTAAACCTATCTGCTAGTAAACGAGAATTTACTACCAAATTTCAGAGATGACAACTAAATCATTACAAAAGTCTTGACATATTTATGATGAAGACAACTTGAAATGTATGGTATAATAGACTGAAGTCACTGAACTACAAATAAAATACGCAGAATTTTCTTAATTCCCTCCTTCTCCCACTCTTCTAAGTTGAAAACATATCTTACAGCTGTAATCGCTGAGCTCATAGCCTAATAGCTAAAACTCACACCACAAAGACAGACACCAAGGTGCTAAAACCTTCTTCACATATACGTTCACCCAGCTTCAATGCAAACAAATACTTCCTTCCTACCCTTCCATAATGACACTATTTCCTACAGACATATTGCCAACACAACTACCCCCCCCCCCCCCCCCCC
>CAIGRK010399162.1:0-26038 GCA_903798315.1 Fraxinus greggii | reverse complement strand
CAATGTTTTAAAATTTAAGAATTATTACTACTGGCAAAATATTAGTTGCACGCGCACTAGAAATTTATTGATGACGAATCAAATAGACAATCTTCTCTCGACTATGGATTCCATTCTATCCTCGTTGATGTATGCGCGTTTGACGTTTCGTATATTTGCGTGTTCTTGAACTGTTGATTTACCTAATTTATCGGTACACGAAAATCAAACAATTTAACTATAGATGATATGAAGTATACGACGACGTCCTGATAGAGTGCAAAGAATCTGCTCGTCTGTATGGACTACAACTAAAATTAAATCGACTTGAATACCTTTTAATTTACCAAAAACCCATTAGATAATTATTGGCTCCCATGCATCCAGCCGTGATGGAAAGGAACTGTTTGATGGAATTTATTAGCCAACAAACACGTGCCATTTAAGAGGTGTCGTACTCTCATTGGCTAGAAAGTCTGTGTTTAAAACATGGAATGTGTCGGTTTTTCACCCAAATTCCTACTTTGAATTGTTTGATTATTATTTTTTTCCATAAAACATATTTTCCAACTTTTAAAAACACGTCTAATTTTCTTTTTTTTTTTTAGGAAAACATTTTATTTTGAGGGAATATGTTTTTGTTTTCTTCAAAACAAATAAAATAATTTCTTTTTTAGGATATATTTTTCACGTCAATCGACCTGAAAATAACACAACTAGAGTTAGAGTGCATTGGATATTGATTGACTTCACTTATTAAAAACAAAACCGAGTCCGTGTCTATCATTTTTTATCATTTAAGTCTCACCTTTAAAACTCCTTAAACTTTTCAATTTATTCATTTTAATCAATGAAATATCAATATTTTGGCTATGATCCAATCCTAAGACTCTCCCTCAAATAATCACTATATGTTGTCTAAAAAAAGACATCTTATATATAATTAGACGCATATTTAATTGAAAAAGTTAATTATTAAGGATTATAATATATTGTTTGACTAAATTATTACTTTTTATATTGCTCATAATTTTCGTGCGTACGTAACAAAAAGGACGTCCATAGTCGACTAAAGAAAAGAGAACGGCAAAATAAATACACGATCACCATAATTAAATTTCATTTTAATTTGGAATTAATTAATTTTATTATAAGAAACAATCTATGTAGTCAACATGGTAAGTTTAAAGTTCCCTCAAAATATAAGAACATTTGGAAATTAATTAGTTTGTCGTAAAATTAAGGTTCATAAATTCAATTATTGAAGTGTAATAAAGTAGAATCCGGCGCCTGGCCTGGCCTGGCTTGGCTTGGTCTAGCTGGAACCAAGGTTAGCTACTGGTAAGTGGCATCTGTTAGTGTGTGTAGTTTCCCTACATAAGTTACATGTAAACACAAATACAACTTACACAGGTTTATCGGCGCAAAACTCTTCATTCTTTGGACCCATTACTGAATATCGTTCATTCTTTCAAATTGACTGAAAATCCACCTATACGATCTTTGAGGTGCGGAAGAGCCAATTTTCTTCTATTTTTTCAACAAACCTCATGAAATGACAAATATATAATTCTATTTATATAAAACATAAAAAAAAAAAAAGAACTAATTTTCAATTGTAGACCTAAAAACTCAAAAAGAAAAGCCAAAGAATGAGCATGAAAATTAATTGGGACTGCAGTTGAAAATGAGCTCTATATATATTTTTTCCTTTTTATTCTATTTAAATGGGAGGATATAAAGAATTTATTGAGAAAATAAAATAAAATGGGATATTTCGCACATCAAAAGTCATATAATTGGGGCTTTCAACTAATTTTAAAAGGATATGACGATATTTCACGGTATATCAAAGATAGGGAGATTTTGGGCGAATAAGCCATTTACACATTTACATACATTGGTCTCGCAATTCTGTTTCTCTGTACATCATCTTCTTTTTATTTTTTTATTATTATTATTTTTTTTGGTTGTCTGCTATGGGCCGCAGAAAGAGTTATTTATGCTTACTCATCAATCCAACATCTCACTCACGCCAATCATCCCCCGTCTCTCTGCAACCTGTCTAACAAATCCTTTTCATCTTTCCTTCTTGCAATTTTTCTTAGCCATTGTAAGATTTGCAGTGTGTAATGTGAACTGTCTGTTTCTTGAATAAAAGTCCTGTTCTCCGTAGTCAGTAATGTAACTTTTCAAAAAAGGTACAATCTTTTGTAGTTTTTCTGCTCATTTTTAATGCCCATTTTCTCAAAACTAATTTATTCGGATTTCTTGTTTTCTTTGTGCTTTGGACATGCCCATTTTCTTGAACTTATTCTGAAGTAGTGAAATATAGTTTTTGAAAAATGGGATCTCGTTAAATCATTAGCTTCTTAGATTTTAAACTTTGAAACTCTATTAAAATCTGGAAAGTTTTGATTTTCTAACACCTTATCATGTAATTGATCTTGAGCCTTCTTTTTGAATTTTTCTCTTTGATTTTTGTGAAAGCTGTTAATGAGTAGGAAGGTTTTTGGGATAATGTAAGAAAGGTGTTAAAAAGTGATGGATCTTACCTTTATCGAAATCAACCGTCAGTTTAGTTCTTGGCAGATGTAAAGAATTTTCTTGATTTGGAATGGATTCATTTCGTTAGAATGTTGTCTTTTTCAACATATACCATGAAGCCAAGCAGGCAAACAAAAATTTTTGGAGGGTTGAACCAAGAATTCTATCCTTAATCTGATTGTAATTCATTGCTGACCTGTTCTATTGTTCTTTTTCCGGACACCGAAATTATTCTTTTTAGATTCATTAAATTGTAAAGTTCTTAAACTACACATACAAATTTATTCATTGACCTAATAAAATGGTCTCAAAGTATAGATAATTTATGAATATTTACTTAGTGTTCTTATGAATTTTTATGAATCAAGTAGCTTTTGCCTTTCTGCCCACACTTCCATACTTCTTTAATATGTATATCTAGCTATATTGAGTTTGGCCTCAGTCCCTTCGAATTTGTTTCCAAGTTTAGCGCCATTCCAATTTCTCATTTGTCCCAAAAAAAGAAACAATTAAAAAAAGCCTGTGTTTTGGGTTATAATGGAAGAAACATTTGTCCCCTTCCGTGGAATTAATAATGATCTTAAAAGAAGGCTTCTGTGCTACAAACAAGACTGGAGCGGTGGACTGCGTGCAGGTATAAGGTTTGTGATTTTTACCTTACATCAAATGTAAATTCAGATAGATGTTTTATTTTATTTAGATTATTTATCTTGTTCTTTTAGTACTAGTATGATAAGAAGTATTTGATCCTGATTCTCTTCCTTCTTAACATCATTCTAGTGAATTATCTTGGAACTCAAAATAAATAGCTAGGTGCGGAATTCTTTAGCTCTTATTTATCCTAGCTTGAATGTGTAATTAAAATCATTATGTTGTTTTGAAGGATCCTGGCTCCAACAACATATATATTCTTTGCATCAGCAATTCCTGTTATATCTTTCGGAGAGCAACTTGAAAGAGATACTGGTAGGATTTTTATTTCTTGATTTTTTACATTTTTGTTGTCTCTTCTTTAGTTTACGACAGTATAATGAATAAGATTTTAGCTTTTTTTTTTTAATTCAGTGTTTGTCTTACAAAGTTTTTATTAAAAAATTTAGAAGATGTTGATAAAAGTTGATGAAATGTATGGTTGAAAAGTTACTCAATCCTCCCTACCAAACATGCTTTTAATGTGACATTTTGCTTAGATATGCTAATTAATGATCCATTATTGCAGATGGAACCTTAACTGCAGTGCAAACGCTTGCATCAACAGCACTTTGTGGTGTGATCCACTCAATTGTTGGCGGACAACCACTCCTCATATTAGGCGTAGCAGAACCAACGGTTATAATGTACACCTTCATGTTCAATTTTGCAAAAGATCGAAAAGATTTGGGACAGAAGCTATTCTTGGCATGGACTGGATGGTATTCTCCCTGCTTTCTTGAAACATTGACCAAGTATATGTCTGGTCAAGATTACTTTAAAATTAACTTTTTGGGCCAAACATATTTGAGTTTTTTTAGAATTTACTCTTTTCCTCGAGATATTTAGTTCAAAAACTCACTTTCTTAAAACTGAGCCTTTAATCTCTACGAAAGTACATTTACCTTTTCTAGTCTTAGCCAAACATGCTCTTGAGATCTGATGTCAACTATTGCTGTTAACACTGCCGTACTTAGGGTTTGCGTATGGACAGCACTTTTGCTTTTCTTGCTGGCCATCTTGGGTGCATGCTCTCTCATCAATCGTTTTACCCGCTTGGCTGGTGAATTGTTTGGTCTTCTAATTGCAATGCTCTTTATGCAGGAGGCTATTCGAGTGAGTATAACTTAAAAACTTATCAATTTTTTTCTGTTACAGTGCCATTATGATTGTTCGACCGCCCAAAAGATTCACATTATCATGCACTAATTCAGTTTTGTCTATTATCTTGCTTGCCAGGATTTTCTGAAAATCTTACTGAAGAGTCAACTTCCCTGATCATTGTTCTAAAACTTTGTACTATTGAAATGTTTAGCTAATAAATAACAATTGAATTAACCTCCAAATCAAAGGGATAAGTACATTTTGTTTGATTAAGTCAATGATTAACTAGGAATCCTAACAGGTGAATATTTCTACTAGTTTCTGCCATCTAATTTCTTAAGAAACATCATAAAACTAGCTCAATTCTTTGCTAGGGCATTGTGGAAGAGTTTGGCATCCCTCGGAGAGGAAATTCTAGCCAGACTGCTTTGCTTCCTTCCTGGCGCTTTGGAAATGGAATGTTTGCTTTGGTTCTGTCATTTGGCCTTCTTTTAACTGCATTGAGGAGCCGTAAAGCTAGATCCTGGCGCTATGGAACAGGTGCGGGAAATTTTAGATTAGTAGTAAGGCAAAATAATTACAAAAGGAGAAATAGGATATTTTACAATTCATATGTATGGTTGAATTGTATTCTAATTCATGTACTTATGAATTCTGACGTTTGTCAAATTATTTACCGTCCGTCTCTTCAATGTAATTTGAAGGATGGCTTCGGGGATTCATTGCCGACTACGGTGTCCCATTTATGGTGCTTGTGTGGACAGGAGTATCTTACATCCCGGTTAATGATGTTCCCCAAGGGATACCACGGCGACTTTTTAGCCCAAATCCATGGTCTCCCGGTGCATACTCAAATTGGACTGTCATAGAGGTGCTTCAACTTAACTTTCTACCATGAATATCTCAAATGGGATTTTTTTCCTGATTATTTACTTTGCTGAGAACACTCATTTGAAGAGCAGCACAACAAGAGAACTCAAGTAGAATCAGTATTAGTATATTGGTGCTATCTGAGATCGTGGAATTGAATAATATATCATAAGTAAATCAATATATTATAAAATATGGTGATATTCTCTATTGAATGAACGGGAAGCGTTGTTTGAAATTTGAAAACTGTTCAATATTATGATCCCGATGATTTTGACAGGAAATGTTGGATGTGCCTCCTCTGTATATTGTTGGAGCATTTATTCCCGCCACAATGATTGCTGTACTTTACTACTTTGATCATAGTGTCGCATCTCAACTTTCCCAACAAAAGGAGTTCAATCTAAAGAAGCCTTCTTCTTACCACTATGATCTTCTTCTATTGGGCTTCTTGGTAAGCTATGTGACAACAGAATTTGGATTTAACCAATGATTTAGTTGCAAAGTGCATAACTGTCAAATTGAATTTGCCTCGTATATACATGCATACAAACACATACGTGTATATGCGTACACTTGGTGCAGTTTTTTCCCCCTCAAATCTAACTATATCTTTATACACTGATCAGGTCATATTATGTGGTCTTATTGGAATTCCTCCATCCAATGGAGTCATTCCACAATCTCCAATGCATACAAAAAGCTTGGCCACTCTGAAACATCAGGTACAGTAAGAGAACCTAGGTGCAAACGTTCAATGCATGTTTGGTATACGCTACACCGCAGAAATGGATAGGACTGGACAAATACTGATTACTGAACTTGATATTAGTTTCATTTTTCTTCATAATATTGTTCAGTGTTCGGGTAATCCTTCCAACCAAACATGCCATTAGGGTCCCCCCTCCCCCTTCTGATTGTTATTTCTTGTCTTGCTTCCTATGCGTGTATTGCTTCCCAAAGCAAGAGCCCTATCACAATTTTTCATTTCTTTTCCCTTTTCAACAGCTCTTGCGGAATAAGCTTGTATCGACAGCTCGAAACAGTATGCGGAGAAATGCAAATTTATCTCAGTTGTATAGGAATATGCAAGAAGCTTACAATGAAATGCAGACTCCACTTGCTTACCAAACTCCTGATACTCTGGTATGTTGTGGAAAAAGATTTGGGTAACTTTGTTTCTTGAGTGGATATAAATAGATGACCCTAAAAGTTAAGCTGTTACATATGATACACATTTAGTTGCTTAACTTTAGCATCTGTTTGGGAAATTTATAAATCATTAAAGATGAATAGTAAGAGGAATAATAGTGGGTCCAATGAAATGTGTGAATAATGAATGAGTAGCACTTATAAATGTGTGGTTGAAATTAATATTTGACTGTTCTAACTTTGATTGAATTTATAAACCATTTATAAATTGGCAGCCAAACAGAGGCTTAGTCTTCAACATCCTCTGTTATGTGCAGCCTGGATTCTATCAAAGGCTTTGAACCCAGAACCTTTGCACTCTAATACTATGTTGAACTCTCATTTAAGATCTTAAACTGTTAGAGATGGGACACATTTATATTTTAATGTCTTTATAACAATTATTTCTATCTTTGTAGATTCACATATTTCTTCATATTTTAAACCTATGACCAGGGACTGAAAGAATTGAAAGACGCCACAGTTCAACGAGCCTCAAGTGGTGGCTACATAGATGCGCCAGTTGATGAGTCCGTTTTTGACGTGGATAAGGATATCGATGATCTTTTACCTGTAGAAGTTAAAGAACAACGCATCAGCAATCTTCTTCAAGCATTCATGGTTGGTGGTTGTGTTGCTGCTATGCCCCTTCTAAAGAAGATTCCAACTTCAGTCCTCTGGGGGTACTTTGCTTTCATGGCAATAGAAAGCTTGCCAGGAAATCAATTCTGGGAAAGGATATTATTGCTTTTTACTGCTCCAAGTCGAAGATACAAGTTAGTATACTTTAATTTTTGTGGTTGAAAGTTCGATTTTATGTTGTCTTCTTTAGTTTTGAAACTGAATCATACTTTTATGGGCTCAAATGAGTTTGAACTCAGGAAATGCTGCTTTTTTCCCTTTCCAAACGTGAAATGGCTCTCTTTCGTGGCTTTTTGTGAAACTTTATGTTATGAATAATTTAGACTATGCCTTTTTTTCTTGCAAGATGTTTGGCTAAGCTTAAACAAGTAAATCTACATTTTTTGGTAGTGATTTACTGTCGGAAAAGTAAGATTTTATCGAAAATTCAAATATAAGTCACTTTCAGAAAACCTAAAACTCACAAAAGATTCCCGTAGAAAAAAGAAAGAATCTTTTAAACAGTGTTATACTTTTTTTATTATTTTTCTTTTTTCTAATTGCTATTCGTTGAGCAACTGCATTTCTTCTTTGAATCTTGAACTTTGTCAGGGTGTTAGAGGAGTATCATGCAACCTTTGTGGAGACAGTTCCTTTTAAAACAATTGCCTTTTTCACATTGTTTCAAACGGCTTACTTGCTCCTATGCTTTGGAATAACTTGGATCCCAATTGCCGGTGTCCTTTTTCCACTGTTGATTATGCTTCTTGTTCCGGTGCGTCAGTATTTGCTTCCCAAGTTTTTCAAAGGAGCCCATCTACAGGACCTGGATGCTGCAGAATATGAAGAATATCCTGCTATAACTTACAACCTAACCTTTGAAGTAAGTTGCTATTGAATTTATCGTGTTAAAATAGAAGCAGAAGTGATGTGGAAAATTTGCTTTGAAATTGTCTGCCCTGAAGTGGATTTTATTGGTTTAGTGACTTTGATCATTCGTGTTCGGAAACAAAAATTTACAACTTCTACTTATTTTTAAGCGTAGGGAAATTATCTCTAAGCCTTTTTCCAAATAAATTCGGGGTCGACTAGGTGAATTCTTTTCTACTACTTCATTCTGTTCTTTTGCTTGTAGTTGTATCATCTATGCGTGTAATAGTTTAAGAGTTCCCAGAATATCTTTTCTGTTAAGAAATGACCTAATCTTAAAATCTGCAAAGTTATGCTGCTGATTCTTTTTGGATCCGGATGAAATAAAAGTCGGAATATTTCATTTTTAACAATTTAAGATGGGAAATCCCATCTTTTTTATTCATCTCACTAATTTATATACAGATCTGAGGAACTTTGATCATTTTCTTCCCTTCTAAATTCTATCCTGTACATATCTGCAGGATCCAGTAAATCAGGCAAGAGCCACCGATATTGATGGTGGTGAGATATTTGACGATATTATGACAAGAAGTCGGGGTGAGATACGGCATGCCTCTAGCCCAAAAGTTACGAGTTCCACCCAAACTCCATCGGAGGAAATGAGGCCCATGTACATCCCACGTTTGACACAGAAAGCATATAGCCCCCAGTTGAATGAGATAAGGAGCGAAAGAAGCCCGAGATCTAATCACGGTCTCGAAATAAAGCAAACTCCAAAGCAAACTCCAAGTCCCAGTCCTTCAATACTTGGTCAAACCAGTCATGCTTCGTCTTCGAGCAGATAACGCTGAACTGCGTCATTCAGTTTAATAGTTAATTGGACACTAGAGGTCATAAGTGAAAGTAACATATTTGTGAGGTAATTTGGTCGTTTTACGTTTTACGGAAGTATTCTAAGTGGGTTCGTGGCTTCGTGCTTTCTTGTTTTTTCTATTGTTGTGGGCTGAGGACAATGATAATGAAAATATATTTGTGAAAGAACTTTCTCCTTCGTAGAGCTTTACATTCTTTATTTTCTGCAGAAGTATAGAATGAGCATAGAAGTAAGAAATGAATATGAAAATTTAGTTCCCAGATTGTTAATTCTGAAGTCATCTCACCACATTTTGTTAGAAACAACATTGTGGTTTAGTTTGTTACTGTCGTTACTTATAAAAATGAAAATTAAGTAAAAAAATTGGCTTTTTGCAAGTAATGTTAATAGTGTCAAAATAATTAACTTATATGTAGAATGTGCTCTCCACCATGCGTAAATGGATGATGAGTGTAGCGATTTGACCATCATGCTTATGATCAAAGATCTCTCTGTCTCTTGTTTATCAGGACTTATCTTGTTGCCTGAGATTCTTGTACCTAAATGGCTGAGTAGGAAAGCATTGCAACTTCATAGATGAGGAAAAAGAGGAATTTGTCAGTGGTCTCCATCTCAATGTCGAGTCAGTGCATTTTTAGCTCATAGTGTTAAAGGCTGAACTTTTTGAAGGAGCAGCCTCGTAAAAGTTGAATCTTTCTCCAGCAAAATGGACATCTATGCTACAGATTCGAGTCTAATATGAAGGGATTTGAAAAAGGCAAAGATTATGATATCACGAGGAGAGGTATTTGAGTATAGTGAGAATGACCTCGTATCCTGCATCCTAGAGCTTTAGGGGCGGAGCGGAGCCACACCAAATAGTTTGGCATATCCAAAAATAGACTTGGGAAAATAGTCCCGTCAACTTGAAAGAAGGGGTGCCTTTTAGGGTTTGCAAAGACTATGTTTTCGAAATATAAAGGTTTTCAGAATTTGGTATGGAAGGTTCAAGAGAGTTGGTGACTTAAATAATAAGGGAATGAACGATCAGTAAGTTTCGATCAGCATAAAAGGTTTAACGATCTGTGCACTGTCGGAGGTTGCTTCGCTGTTCCTCAGCTGTGCGGGACTGACCATTGACCAAAAAAAAAAAATTAAAATAGACTCCTTGATGTAAATGTTGATTTTAATTGAACGTTTTAGTAATGGATTTGAATGGTGCGTGTCGTACTAATCTTTTCTGCCGATAGCAAACGTACGGAATTCTCCAGTTCTGCTTCCCTCGCCACCAAAATTGATTATCACTTCTTAACTAGATTGAAAGATGCCACGGTATTATCCTTGGGTATGACAAGAGGTAGGCCCACATATTTTCAAATTTCTTTTTTTTTTAATAGACTTGTACAATTCAATTTTCTAGAATTTTTAATGTAAAGAAAGATCAATTTTCGACATTTTTTTTATGGTTTCTCTTAAATTAGTTCACTTCTTGGGGTTTAATGAGTTCTCAAGAGTTTTTTACGTGGGTTCGCCATAATTTGACGAAGAATCATTGGAGCGAAGCACTTAAAACTTTTCATTAAAATAATTATTATGAATTGAATTCGAAGTTTGATTTTGTGGGATCTTAGGCCATCTCCAAATGCGACACCAAAACATCAAAATATGCCAAAAAATACTGCAAAATGTTTCCAATGTAGTACCGAACTTTGCATGGTGCAAAGTTAATTTGGCCATTTGTTTCATTTTCCAAGCAAATTGATTAAGGGTATTCATGTGGTTTGCGTTTATATATTTTCAGTTACAATAAATTATCATCATCATTATTATTATGTGCATTTATAATAAATTTTAATAATGTGAAAAATAATAGTTAATGAATTAATTAAAATAAGAATACAGAAAAAATTAAGATATAGTAAACACGATTATTTAAAGTAAATATGATTATTAGTGAATTTAATATTTCCTTAATTTAATGTAATTATTTATTTAGTAATTTATATAGTTGTAAAGTAAATGAAGAAATAATTTTTCGAACAAATAAATAGCTAAGAATAAAAAAATGAAGAAACAATTAAATACTGCTCATTTGGTGTACGTTTTGGTGTAATGGTTGAAAATAATTTTTAGTTTGGTGCAAGATTTGGTATAAAATAGTGCAAAACTTACATCAAATTTTAGTTTAGGGTTGGAGATGACCTTATTATCCTTAAAAGCAAGATGCAAGGAAATGGAAAATAACTTTCTTGATTTTTCGATTAGGATTGGACAAAATTTCAGACTTAATTGAATCAAGCAGTTCTTCTTAAGTTAAATATTCAAATGGATACCAGAATCGAATGTCGATGGTTTTGATTCGATTTTCGATTCTAGACCAAGTACCAAATCTTCTTAATTTTTATAATTTTTTTTATATTAAATAAGCAAAATTATATTTTTTTTCCCAATACATTTGTCAACTAATTAATTGAGCCAAAAAGTATCATTTTTCTATTTATTTGTCAACTACTTAATTGAGACCAAAACATTAGTTAGATTAATGTAGTATTGTTGTAAATGTTAGAAAATTTAAATATGGTACAGAACCAAATGGAATCAAATCGGTTCGATTTTTAATTAAATTTGGATTCGACGATTCCACTAACAGAATTTCAAAAAAATTCTGATTCGACTTGATTTTAAAGAGGATCGAACCAAATCAAACCACACCAAACCAAACCATGTCTAGCTCTATTTTCGACAGTTCAATGGTGACGATTCGGCAGTGTGATAGGATAGGCTGCATGGAAGAAGATGAACTTTTTTAATTTTTTTTTTATGAATTTTCACGTGAAGAAAGTCATTTGACGAAATCACCACTTGAAATAAAAATAAAATAAGGGCAAATGCATTGCTCGCACAAAACTAACCGCCCTTATGGATGGATCTTTTACGCCAAAAAAAAATAAGTCTAGGACTATATGCGCAATAGTCGAAAGATCTGAACCAAAAATGTGATTTGTACTGACCATTTCAGGCCAATTTCCCTAAGTTTTTAAGCTGCGCCAAAATCTCTTTACAGTCCATAATCAACGAAATAAGCAAGCATTGCTAATGCAATTAGCCCAAATTTCTGATTCGTTAGTATTTAACCAGATCCATTCAAACGGTATCGTGAATCCAAGTTACAGAATGAGGCCTCAAATAGTGTTGTTTGGGGACTCAATTACAGAGCAATCTTTCAGATCAGGTGGTTGGGGTGCAGCTCTTGCTGATAATTACTCTCGCAAGGTTTTTTTTTTTCTTAAATTGCAATATATTATTAAATCAGTTGGATTTTATTTATCTTTATATGCTTAATTTACCTGTTCGGTGTTGTAGGCTGATGTTTTGGTACGTGGTTATGGTGGGTACAATACGAGGTGGGCTTTATTCTTGTTGCATCACCTTTTTCCTATGGTAATTTGTTCAGATCTCTAATTATTTTCTCATTTTATTTTCATTTCGTATTGGTTTATAATGATTTTTTTTTTTATCACATTCTTGATTGTACAAGTTTCCTGATTCTAATACGTGAGAGGAGATGGAACATAAGATCTAGTGGGCAATTGTACAATTTGATTTGTGGTGTTTATGGATTTTAATTTTTCGATAAAAATGTTTTATCCAATTGAAAATATAGATGTTCTAACATTGTAATGCAAAATGGAGATTTTCTTCAGCGGTTTTTATCAATGTTAAACATTTGATTTGTGTGTTTGTTTGATAATTTGGATATTGGGGAAATAAATATAGAGTTGATGTTTTAGTTTTCCTGATTTTATGCACCTAATTGTACAGAGGATGTAGTGATTAACTAAATACCTTTTAGAGAGTTTATTTATTGTTGGTTCAGTTTTTCTTTTTAAATACTTTATTTGATGTATAAAACACAATGTTTGATCTTTTATGACCGATTGGCAGGGATCTGCAATGCCTCTTTTGGCTGCCACTATATTTTTTGGGGCTAATGATGCAGCTCTTTTGGGGGGAACTGGTGAAAGGCAACATGTGCCTGTTGAAGAATACAAGGAAAATCTAAGAAGAATTGTTCAACACTTAAAGGTTCGAATTTGTAAATTTTGTGCTCAACATTCGCGTGTTACTTGATCCAAAGTTAAAACAAAAGCTTATCGCATAATTGGATTTCCTGTTATATAGTGTACTGTTATTTTAATAAGCATAAAATATTCTTGATAGTCTTCAAACACTTTCTTTTTTTCTTTTTCCAAATAATTGCAGTTCACTATTATGATAAATAATAGTAGTGCAGTTTCTTCCAATACCAAAATTTGTTGACTTTTAAATTGAGTTATCCATTGTGCCGATATGTTGGATATATAGTTGTATAACTTGTGGATTTTTATTCTGCTGTATCTTCCTTCTTTCTGATTTTTAGACATGTATTTGATTTAATGGATCTTATTCTTCTCCCCTTTTCATTTTACCTGTCTTTAAAGTGTGCAGATAAGCTCATATTCTTGATTCTATATACTTCAAGTCCTATGTTTGCATTGTTCTAAGCACCTTGTGTCAATTCTAATTTTTGCAAATTATGAATGCAGAATTGTTCCCCTACCGTGCTAGTTGTACTTATAACTCCACCTCCCATAGATGAGCAGGGGCGCCTAGAATATGCACGGTATCAGTCTTTTGCTTTTAACACATGCTGCTCTTCTTAAGTGTTAATGCAAGTAGAAAAAACATATCTTTGTAAGACTTGACCAAATCATCCCATATTTGATGCAATTAGATGAGCCTGGAGAAATAGGTTCACCTGTTTCTGTACGATCAATTTCAATATAAATGCCAACAGTTGAAGCCGTTCTTCATTCTCAGGTAATCAACTTTAAATGTAGACATTCAAGGAAAAAAAACATTAATTACTTCGCTAAGATTCATTTTCTCTTATGAAGAATTATGTAAGAACGATTTTCTTTGAGTTAAAAATCGAATATGGAACTTTTTTGAGAAAATGAATTAAATTTAGTACGTGCGTTCATTTCTTAAGGATTAAAGATATTTCTTTTTTTGAGTTATGGACTAAGATGTAAAAGAGAGAGATTGCTAATGTTTATAATCTGTTTATAAACGCTCAAGTCACTTTTTATCGAGGGACCCACAAGTACTCTATACACTTATTCACCACTCATTTCCTAGATAATTTAAATTGTTTATTAACACTTTCCCAACACGGTTTCAATCTGTTTTTTTTAAAACATTTTTCCAAAAGAATTACTTTCGGAGTTCCTTGATAGGGATTTTTAATACGGTTATGAATGGTTTTTCATTGATTATTGAATAAAACTACAGCTTCTCCTCTCCCCTCCTTTCTCTTCTATTCTTCTCTCCATTTCCCTTCTACAATTCTAGTTCTTGTTTGATCGCTTTCATCTACGATTATAGTTGTTGTGTGAGGTAGAACTCAATGAACAAGAATGAGACTTGAGAAGAAAGGGAAGAGAATCAAAAGAAATTAGAGTGAGAAATATGCATTTATTCAATAATTGAGTCAAGGTATTACATGGATAGACCTCTTTATATAGAGATTAAGCAAATCTAATTTTAGGAGGTGTTTGATGCAGAAAAAATGCATTTTATGATATGACGGGATGAAAAATATGTGGTTAAAAGTTTTGGATTTGCGTGTAATATTATTTTGTTGAAGAATGTATGGTTGAAAATGAGTTGTGAAATAATGAATTTTGAGAAGAATGTGGATCAAACGAGGGCTTAGAAGGAAACAAAGGTAATAAAGCCTAAATTAAGTCAAGCTCGAAAATCTATAACTAAAATCTTAATTCTAGTCAAATTGGGATAACTGATTAAAATAAGCTAATCCAAATTAATCCATCTTTATTCCTAATCTACCACGAGTATTTAGAAGTTATAAGGAAATTTGAATTTGAATTTTTATTTTTTTTTTAATTTGCAAGTCATTATAAGAGTGTATAAACTTAGAATTAATAATTTTGACCTCCCAAGATTTTATAAGAGAGTTGTCTTTGTTTTAACCTATTGTATTCTTCGCATAACGCAGCTGCATTTTTATACAAACCACGAGGAGGAGATCTTAGAGCCTTAGAAAATTGGCACAAGCGTTCTCTAATCATGTGTTCCATGTGATATTTCATTATCCCTGTGCATGTGTGTTTCGTTCCTATTACTTGGCTCATACTGTGCGCACCTACTTTGAGCCAACCATGGTGCACATTCTTATAAATTCAGACATCAAAATCTATTCTCTATTAAGGGCATACGATTTTCAGAGTCTATCACAATCAATTTACATGATGAATCATTTTATCAGAGGAAAAGTAACCATAATACTTTCGGCAATATTTTTCTGTTACTCGAGCAGGTCTTTGTATGGTGACAAAGCAACAAAGTTTCCTGAAAGGACAAATGAAATGACTGCAGTTTATGCGAAGCAGTGTGTTGAATTAGCTAAAGAACTTGGTCTTCCATCAATCAATCTATGGTCGAAGATGCAGGAAACTGAGGGCTGGCAGAAAAAGTTCTTAAGGTTTGTTATTTTATTTACAAGTGGCAGAATTTTTTAACACTTCTGGGATGGGATAACAGGATTACTTCTTAGTAACCGAAGTATCGCAACTCAAACTTTATTTTAATCACGTTTTTTATTTTCAGCGATGGCTTGCACCTGACAGCAGACGGTAATGCAGTTGTCCATGAAGAAGTAGTGAAAGTTTTTAATGAAGCCGGGCTTTCAGCTCCGAAGATGCCATATGATTTCCCCCACCATTCAGCAATTGATGGGAAAAATCCTGAAAAGGCTTTCCAGAATTTATGCCCTGGGGTATAATACAGTTCTCCAATGAATACCCAAAAAAAAAAAAAACAATCAGAACTCATTTATATTCTTTTTATCTAAAGCAAGGCAAATACATAGATCTCGTGTTTTGGATTATCCATTGTATCATGCTTTCTATATGTTTGAGACTCTTAAATTCCAATCGCTAATTCATGCTAGTGGTGCAAATTGAGTTGGGTATCTGGTCGATGACATGTTCTTCTGGCCCTTGAGCCATTTTCTAACTAACGGAGAACGTGTTATGTTTAAAATGAGCTCGTTTCTTGTTGAACCATAAACCATGTGGTTGAAGTATGCCTCTTGGGGGGCTTTAAGCTAGTTGGAACATTGAACGTACGAAAGCATGAAAATTTATGAATACCAATAAATGTGCAGGGCAATTGCTCATCTAACGGAGCGAATCTTTACATTTTCGACGTCTGTTTTATTCTTTACAAATACACAATTAACATAAAGACACTAATAATCTAGTCGTAACCTAGCCTTAGCTTAATTAATAGATGAACTCAAAATTGTTTATAATAGCATGCACAACTCATTCAATAGCATCTAAACACACCACGTTCTGAGACAAATTAATGAATCTACAGTCTACTTGACAATAAATGTTGAGCATTCTTAATAACTCCAATGTAACACAAACGTTTCCATCCGCCTAAATTTCGGTTTTAATATTTAAATGGATCAAACGAGACAGCCCCACAAGTTAGATTTTCAGAATGAGGCCTCAAATGGTGTTGTTTGGGGACTCCATAACCGAGCAATCTTTCCATAGCCAAGCAATCTTTCTCATCAAGCGGTTGGGGCACTGCTCTTGCTAATACTTATTCTTGCAAGGTTTTGATTTTTTTAATATTTCATCACACTCCAAATCAGGTATTTGTATGCATAAATTTACCTCTGTGATTTTGCAGGCTGATGTCTTGCTACGAGGTTACAGTGGATACAACACCAGGAGGGCTTTACCGTTGTTGGAAGTTGGAACACCTTTGCCCTGTGGTAATCTCTCCTAATCTTCACATTTTTTTGTCATTTCTTATTGCAGATGTTCGTGTTCATCAATGGAGTTTCGAATCATTGATCTTTATCAATGTTGGTTCATATGTTTACATGATTATATCTCTTTCGATGCATTTAAACTCAATCTGGGCATATCTTATGAGTCATTGGCAGGGATCTTCGACACCTCTTGTTGCTGCCACTGTATTTTTTGGAGCTAACGACTCAGCTATTATGGGGAGAACCAGTGAATGGCAACATGTGCCTGTTGAAGAATACAAAGAAAATCTAAGAAAAATCGTGCAACACTTGAGGGTTCGAGTTTCTAAGCTTGAAATTCACACTAGGTCCAAAGGCTCAGAATTGTTTCCCTGCCGTGCTAGTTGTACTTATTAACTTCACCTCCTGC
Source organism: Fraxinus greggii (assembly GCA_903798315.1). NCBI lineage: Eukaryota > Viridiplantae > Streptophyta > Magnoliopsida > Lamiales > Oleaceae > Fraxinus > Fraxinus greggii. The sequence goes on along the minus strand of CAIGRK010399162.1, from coordinate 9,046 downwards.
AGATGAGGGAGAGCGAATAGAATATGCACGGTATGATCAGTCTTTTGCTTTTAGTATGCATTAACTTATATATTTTCTAGTAGATTTACACGATGTGTAGCTTTATCGGAGGAAAAGTAACTATTATACCTTCCGGGAATGCCTTTTGTGTTTCTTGATCAGGTCTAAGGATGGTGACAAAGCAACTGAGACTGAGGTGCCTGAGAGAACAAATTGAAGTGACTGCAGTTTATGCAAAGCAGTGTGTTGAATTAGCTAAAGAACTTGATCTATGGTCCAAGATGCAGGAAACTGAGGGTGGTTGGTTAATTATGTACAACCGAAACAATTTCTTAAATATATTTGGGAAGGAGGCGAGAGTTGCTACTTAAATAGTAAGAAAAAAAGGCATAGATAAGATAAACATGTTTGAAAATAGTAAATTGCTTAAAAGTAACTATTTTCCCGTTTTAACTGCGACGGATTGCACCTAAAACCAGAAGGCAATGCAATCGTCCATGAAGAAGTTGGGAGTCCTTTTAATGAAGCCGGGCTTTCGGCTACAAAGATGCTGACTATTGAGGAATTGATGGGGAAATATCAGTCTCTCACGAAATTCCTTAAATTCTTTTCAAGAAAAATGCGTAGGTATTTTATGAGTTCCACAACTTTTCAATGACATATTTTATCAACTTTTATCGTAATCTACTAAAAATTTGAATTCTATCCCCACCAAACGGGGGCTTTAAAGCATTGATCTGAAGCAAAGGAAAAAAGTTTGTCAGGTCCAGATATACTTTATAGACGTGTATACATTTCTTCCAAGAATTATGCATTTATATTATTTGGTGGATGAGAATATAATTTGCAAATGCCAATTATTAATATCCAGGAAAAGAATAATGGTGGTGGTTATATCCAAAAGGGTTCCTAAAATACAACCAAAGTTGATGATGTTCTACTCTAACACCACAATTAACCAACAAATTATTTCAAGCTGTCTTCGGCTTTGGCTTAATACGCTTCACTCTCGAATACAGAAACACTCCAGCAAGAGCAATTCCAGTTCCTGCACCAATGGTGAAAGGAAAACAGTGTCAGTACTTGGCAACTCGATTTCTTTTTTTCTTTTTCCAGCAACACATGTTTGGTGCATAATATTAGATGGTATTGGACAAAAGAATTAACAAAATTTTAGCTTCTCTAATCCATTATAACAAACATGCCGGTAAAGTTCATTATTTATAAGATTAATTAATACCAAAACAGTTAACGGGTGAAACTGGAGTGTGGAAGAAAAGTAATACCAAAAGAGTTAACGGGTGAAACTGGAGTGCGGAAGAAAAGAACAGAGGTAACGATGACCACCACCCGCTTCACGCAGTTACCCACAGAATGTGTGACAGGAGATACCCTCTGCAATATCATGTATGAAACCTGCATACAAACTCTTGTGAAATCTCAGGATGAAAAAATTAGCAAATATTGCAGAGACCATTTTCTTTATGAAAAGGTTAGCAAATATATACTATTTTGCATTTTGCTTTGGGGTTTAAGCATTCAATTTGACAATGCACATGACAATATCGTTGCCTCAGATTGGTGTTCCTAAATCAGCATTAACTGAGAATCTGAACAACTTACTTGCTGATATGCATGGAAGCAGAGAGCAGAAATGAAGGATCTAGTGTAAATCTGCTTAACATTCAACCCCTGTCAAGAAAACAATACGATAATCAATTTCTACCCTTTTCTGTTTCTCATGAACAAAACCGTTGACCAGACATATGAAATATGCTCATTATCAAAGGCATAATGAAAATGAATTATAAGCATTTTCACTCTTGAGATTTACTTACAGCAGTTTCAATGAAAGCAGGGGTAAACTTAATTCCTTCCATGAATATAGCTGCAGGGGCCAGCAAGAAAAATGACATAATTGTGATTATCGAGAAGAGAGTAATGTTGTCCAAAGATTCCTGCATGAAAATCAAACAGATCATGTACGTATTCCAAGCAAGCAATTCAAACTTAAGCTTAATTTGGAAACCAATACGGCACAACTGGACAATATCAAATAACAGATTTACTGCAACTGATTTCGGCAAAAGTGATTGAAGTGGATAAAAAAAATGACCAGAACTCCATTGTTTACTATTGGAATGATACAAAACTGAGAGTGAAATATACCTCTTTCTTGACCATGAACTTTTTGCTAAGGACATTTCGAGATTGATTGGTCAAATTTGAGGCCATTGCACTCCAAAAACCAGCCCTTCAAAAATCACACGCATAAAAGAACTTCTATGTGAATATCTCAAATGAACACATTTACCACACTTTAAACAGAAGAGGCAGTAAGAGTTATTGCCATCGAATCCATTCCTATTTCTCACCAATTAAAAGAGGCCTCAGTCATTGATGCCAATGCCACTCCGCCAACAATCGGTAAAAGGGAAGAAACAACCCATATTGTAGGGAACTGCTCAAAGAGGAGAGCAAATTAGACACCAAAATATAAAAGTTGAACAACTCAAGCAATATCCAAAATACACAATACCATCGCATGCTCAACCAGGGTCGTCTATACCTCCATAAAAATTGAGGACAGCTTTCATGGGATATGGAAATATTTTAATCATCTTATATATATACATTGATAGATCATAGAAGGAAGGAGAATTAAAAAAAATAAAAAAAAAAATTAATTAACCACCTCTCCCAGGAACATAGCTGAGAGTACAACCGAGAAGAAGGGCTCCATGGCTTTTATTGTGTGAGTGAATGAAACAGCAACTTTTCCAAGACTCATGTTGGTGAAAAGGTTTCCTAAGGTGTGCACCACTGCCAGTGGCAGAATAGCTGCAAGCTGTCAATGTAAATTCAAGATAAATTTTCCCACTTACAATTGTCAAAACTACGAAGTGTAGAATCGCTGCCGTAACATTACCTGTGCGCCACTAATTTTTGGCCTTCTATAAAGATTGGTCGTCCACATGAGAATAACAAGCACAGTCCCAACAGCAAATTGAGCTAAAGTGACGGTTACAGGATATGGGTATACTTTAAGCACCTGATACAATTTATAATCATCTTAACTTTCAGTAATCAAGGCTAGAAATTTCTATTACAAATGTCATGATGCAACTTATACCACGCAATTCAAATACATGATAGTTGTTTCTATTTCCAATTCAAAGGATCTAATTTCAAAACAACCTTAAATTACCCACCAAATTATCCATAAAAAATTATTAATAAATTATCCATCTTTCTTCACAGTCAAAAAGTAATTTAAAATAATTCTAGATGATGGAACTGTAAAGTTCAGAAAGCAGATAGAAAGAATAATTGAATTCCTTCGTTATGGCAGGAAACAAGATGCAACATATATATTTTCCGTCTCCGTCCAAATCCACAAACCAAACAAATGTTACCAAAAATGAAAGCAAATTAAATTCTAGTCTTTACAGGTAAAATATAAAAATTAACAATTAAATGAATGTACATCCAACAATTACCTCTTAAATCCAATATTGTGAGGCAAAAAGATACTTGTACATCAATTAACAATTCTCAGCATGTATAAAACTTTGAAATTGCACAAACCATGGCATCAGTGAAATATTATTAGCAAATCACCAGAAACTGAAACTTCTGCTCAAGTTCTAGGAATTTAGCCATCCGCTACAAAATTACACTTGAATTACCAAAATAATAAAACCGAAACCAAACTAAACATGCATACCTCCAACATATACAAATAGTATGTATAAGTATATTGGACACCATATCATCAAAAGAAAAAGAAATAACGACCTGCTTGTTGTAGATATTGAAGTAGATATTAAACAGGTACCAAAGCCCAAAAAGCGTTCCTAGCACCAAAGTATCTCCAATGCCCTTAGACTTGGGGCTTTCACCAGCACCCGCGCTTTCGGGTACTGATGTGGCCCGAACGACAAGCCCTTCGGATTCGGGTTCCGCAATTGGGCCCGAAATCCATCCATTTTGTCTCAAAGAACAGCTAATTGGGTTCACTCCACGGCCCGAAAACGACCCATTCTTGCAAAAAAGCCGTTTTGGTGGGATGGGGTTGAATTTGTAGAGAAAAGATGTGCAAGGCTTTTGGAGTTTGGTAGAAAAAGAAATGGAAGGGCAGAACGAAATCGCAATACTCTGCATTTTTGGAGATGCAGATCAGGAAATATATAGACGGAAACTTTGTATGTATATATAGTAGGGTGGGTGAGGTGGGTGAGGTGGTGGCACCCTCGGGGAGCAAGGCGAACTGGGGAGTAAAACGTTTGATTAGTCACCGAACTTATCACTCTGTCATGTTGTGGTCACTAAACTTTACTTTGCTGCTCAACGATCACTGAACTTACAAAAACATCACTCCATCCATCACCTCTCTCTCCGACTGTTTGAACCCGTCCCACATGGCTAGACGGCAATAGACGTGGCCGTCAACGGCGTCAATTCCAGCCACGGTGGACCCGTTTTTAACTTAAAAACATGACTCCCAGACATTCCCCATCCATAAGCCAAGCCCCAATTTGAAAATTGATTGCCCTAATTCCTCCCACACGCTCCTCCAAACCCTCCCTCCCCCAATCTTTTCTGTGAACACTTCCATAATTTCATCTCCTTCACAGCAACACTAGTCGCTTCTGCCTGTCTTCGTCGTCCCAGAACACCAAAACCAAACTGATTGTGCGCACCATCCCACCGAACTGAAATCCCCACGTTGTCCTTTTAATGGATCTGTGTAGCCCTCAAAATCAGACTGAACGTTTCAAATTTGATTCCTCAACTGGAATCGTGTGTTGGCGAAAGCAATGCTTTCATCAGTGGGTGCCGATGGTGGTTTGTGTACAAGCATTCTCTCAAAAAAAAGCATATGCAATAGCGTGAAGGATTCTTTTTGTTCTTTTTGCTCCCCTCCAAGATTTTTTGGTGATGATCATCAAACCCCAATAAGATGGAAAAATACTATTCCCACTCGTAAATGTATGGAAGACTTCACACCCACCAAAATCGCCGTAAGAACAAAATGTTCTTCTTTCATTGCAATTTAATGTCCTTTTCACTTTTATGTTTTAATAAAATGCTTAGCTATGCTATTTTGAAGGCATAGAAATGGGTATGGAAGTATATACTTTTTAAGAAAACCAAACCTATTGTGGGTTTTATCATTCTGCAATGCAGAATGTCTTTCTATTGATCTTATTCAGTTACATTTCACAATTTTTTTCAGTTTATGATGTCCATTAGTCATCTAATTATTCATTTTTGCTTTTAGGAAGTATTTGGCCTCGAGAAGTTTTCTTTACTAAACATGTGGAAGCGGATGGTAAATGAAGAAAAGAAGACTGCCATCAACAAGTAAATGAGGAGATTGAACAGGCTGCCCGCCAACAGCAGTTATGCTTCTCACCGTTTGCGGGTCTTGAATAAAATAATGCAACTGCTGTCGGTTCAGATTTGTGTAAATATTTTTTGTGTTTGGCAAAAATCTTTGTTTTAAGGGCAATTTTACTATAGATTTTGTGATTAGTGGAAAAATTAGGCTTGCTGGATTTAAGGGGGTTAGATGGAAATACTTCCTGCATATGGAGATTTTGAGGTTATTTAAGAATGAGCTATTATTTGATTTATGATCCATTTCGCGCACGGTGAAGGAAATACCTCGAATGGTCTGTGGTTGTATCAATGATTTCGTATCCTTGTCGACAACTGCCAGTAAATTGGATCCTTGTCGTTAACAGCGATGAATGGAATGAATTCCAGAGAGTTGATCAAATAAAGAATTTTGTTGTACTTGTTGAAATTCATGTTTATGTAATCGGCATTAAAGATGTTGTCAATTATGTTTGTTGTATGTNGCGCACGGTGAAGGAAATACCTCGAATGGTCTGTGGTTGTATCAATGATTTCGTATCCTTGTCGACAACTGCCAGTAAATTGGATCCTTGTCGTTAACAGCGATGAATGGAATGAATTCCAGAGAGTTGATCAAATAAAGAATTTTGTTGTACTTGTTGAAATTCATGTTTATGTAATCGGCATTAAAGATGTTGTCAATTATGTTTGTTGTATGTTCATTGGCCTTCGGTTTTGTAGAATTTGCTTGTAACGAAGCTTATATTTATGTAAACATTTGTTTGATGATTATGGTGTGCATTATGTTTACATTCTTCTGTTGAACTTGATTAATGCTGTGAATTCATGACATTTCGATGATCTCAGATAAGTGTGTAAAGACTATTTTATTATTTGGCCAAAATTCATTTACATAAATAGTATTGTAGCGAATGATCTCTCCAGCCACACAGACACCAATCCTAAAATGTAATCCTATATACGAACTAAAAAGAATTTATGAAATCATTAGTTCAAGATTAAATATAGTGCTTCATAATAGATTTCAAATTTCGATACCAAATTCATTTCTATTACAAGAAATACAAAGAAACAAGAAGAAAATGCATAAAAGCATCAATAAGAAGCTCGAGAAAGTTCAACTCCAGCACCTCCAGTGGAGTAGATGAAATCCTTCACAGCTTTAAACAAATCAAGAGCAGCTGTCTTATTATATATTTCTAATCCATGAAAACCTCCAGGATTAAATATACTGATACATTCTGCGTGCAAACTCCGTTCATAAGTCTAAACTCGGATGAAGTCCTTTGAACTCCACCGAAAGCAGATTGATGCAATAGAACCCGCGCGCAAGACTTCAATAATTTCTTGAGCACTTTTACACGCACAATTTTGTTACACAATAAAATTTCACCAAACAACTCACAGTAGGGGGTGGGGGGGATTTTTCTGTTAATGTGAAATTCTGTGGGAAGATTTCTGTACACATGGAAAAACGCTAATTTCTTCTCGAGGCTAAGAGTACCAGTTTGCAGCCTCCTCAAACAAAAGCAGACACTGACCAGCGTTTCATACTTAACAAGGTAGTGGAATTCACTTCAAATTCAACATCCAATTTATTCAATAACATGGGCCGACTGTTCAACACATTTTATATGCTACCGGCTTCAACACAAATCTCATTCAAAGGATGTTATGTTACAGAATAAATTAATTTACCATGGCCTTCAGTTCGGTGGGATGGTGCGCACAATCAATTCGATTTTGGTGTTCTGGGATGACGAAGACAGGCAGAAGTTGCTGGTGTTGCTGTGAAGAAGATGAAATTCTGCAAGTGTTCACCGAATTGATTTGGGGAAGGGTTTTGGAGGAGCGTGTGGGAGGAATTAGGGCAATCGATTTTCGAATTGGGGCTTGGCTTATGGATGGGGAATGTTTGGGAGTCGTGTTTTTATGTTAAAACGCATCAACCGTGGCTGGAACTGACGCCGTCGACGGCCACGTCGACTGCCGTCTACCCACGTGGGACGGGTTCAAACAGTCGAAAAGAAAGGTGATGGATGGAGCGATGTTTTTGTAAGTTCAGTGATTGTTGAGCAGCAAAGTAAAGTTCAGTGACCATGACATGACAGGGTGATAAGTTCGGTGACTAATCAAACTTTTTACTCGCGAACGGGAGAGTGAGATTTTTGTAAGTTCAGTGATTGTTGAGCAGCAAAGTAAAGTTCAGTGACCATGACATGACAGGGTGATAAGTTCGGTGACTAATCAAACTTTTTACTCGCGAACGGGAGAGTGAGATTGAACAGCGGAAGACAGGTGGACCAGAATTCAGTGGTATATATGAGGGTATTTTGGGGATTTCAGGTGTATGTTACCACTTTTACGAATAATTGCGCTGTTGGTTACTCATATATATTGTTCTAGGAAAAAATGGATTTCCAAACCTGTTAAAATCTTTGTTAAATCGTCACGTGAATCATCTATATTCTATTTGACGAAATTACATTTTTCTTTACAAATTGCGACGGTAGTTCAAAATTTGAAGTGCGATAAGTTTCTACAAGGGTCATGTGGATAACTAGAGATGTCAATGGGCCGAGCCGACATATACACACGAGCTCGGCTGGTGCTAACGAGCACGAGCTTAGGCTCGGCTCATTACTCAGGGGTAGAGCTCTGCTCGGACCGTGAGCTCGTGGCTCGTGGGTCGAGCCGAGCTTCGGCTCGCGGCTCGCCATTTTTTTTAAATTTTTTCTTTTTGAAGATAAACCATTTTTTCTTCTTAAAAAAAAATTTAGACGAGCTCAGGAGCCTGCTCGTGGGCGAGGCAAGCTCGTGGGCTCGGCTCGTTGCCTCGCCCACGAGCCACTCGCCTGTGCGCGAGCCAGCCCTCTCGGCTCAGACTCTTTTTTTGACGAGCCCGAGCGGCTCGTGGCTCGTTTTTCACGAGCCGAACTTTCTCGACTGCTCGGCTCATTTGACATCACTATAGATAACCCCGTATTTGTGGGCATACCATCAAAAGAGCGGCTCAATTGACACCACTATGGATAACCCCGTATTTGTGGGCATACAGTCAAAAGTTGGGACTAATTTGTCTCTTTTAAAAAATTGATGATCAATTTATTATTCAAACAATATGTTGAGGACCAATGATGTAATTTTCCTTAAAATTATTGGTGATGAGAGGTTGGTGAGAAGTAAATCAATAGGAAAAAGTTTTGTATATATGCAAGTTTTAAGTTAGGTGTTGGAAAATGATTGCTTTTTCTTTTTCACAACACAGAGAAAAAAGGATTGAAAGGGGGGGAATGAATTTGACATCTTTTTGGATTTTTGGCAATATTCAAAAAAATCATATGGTCAAAATATTTCAAGAATGTGTCAAAAGTTTACCGAGTTAAATTTAAGTTACGAGAAAGGTGTCAAAATATTAACGAATTTTATCATTATCAGCTAATTATTGCAAGTACGAGGATGTCGGTTCGAAAAAATAATCAAATCGATTATTTAGATAGAAACATACAATAACAAGAGTTGATTATATGAATATTTACGAGCCAATTTAGCCTAACATTTTAACTTCGTAACTCTTCTCTAAATGCTGCAACTTAATCACTGAACTTAACCCCTATTTGAGTTTCATTCTTTAAAATCATTTTTTTCTCAAATTTATTTT
>CAIGRK010399064.1:0-13619 GCA_903798315.1 Fraxinus greggii | reverse complement strand
TCCACGGTTATAAAAAAAAAATATATATTTCTATGGGTTGCTTTATTTCATAGCTAGGAATAGTATAAATTTAAGCCCCTGTTTGACTACCATTAACACAAAACTCTTTTTTTCTTGAACTCATTTTCAACCACACATTCTTACAATAAAATATTGTGCACGTAAATTCAAAACATTTTCTTACTTTTTAACCACACATTCTCTAAGAAACTCACTATTCCAAAACTCATTTCCCAAAAAAAAAAAAAAAATTCTCATTTGGTTGTCAAACAGGGGCTAAGTGTGGGAATTGTAAAATAAACATCTTTGTAGAAATATATGTTAAGATTTAATCTGAATTTGTTTACAATCTTGTATGCTTTTGGGGTCTGTTTCAGGTTGGTTTTGGATGCTGTGGAAGATTTTGTGCGGGTGAAAATGGAGGGAAAGCCTGGAATAGTAGATAGGAGGTGGGCTTGTGCACTGTTGATTCAATCAATGGTGCCATTATCACTAGGTGGTGGTGGTGTTGGGAGGAATTTGAAGGAGAGGGCAGCCACAGTGTTGGAAAGGTGGAAGAAAGTCACAGGTGCTGGTGAGGAAGGGAATGGCGGGATTGGTTCGGGTGAAGCTTCAATGTTCTTGCAGATGGTGATTGGTTTTGGGTTGAAGGAGAAGTTTGAGGAAAAGTATTTGAAGAACTTGGTGGTGGATTTTGTAGCTAGGAAGGATATGCCGAAGTTTGCTGTGACTTTGGATTTTGACAAACAACTAGAAGGTAGGTGCCTTGTGTGATCTTCCTTCGTTGTTTACATGGATATTTGCACAAAAGAAAGGGAAAATTGCATCATTCGTCTCCAGCCTATTGCCTTAGAAACGAATTGATCCCTAACATTTAGAAAGGAAGAAGTTAGTTCTCAACCTTTTATTATAATTGCAAAATTTAGTCCCCAACAACAAAAATCGTCCAAATCTTTGAATCGCCTCCTGACCTTCAGGGAAACACGTCTCGTTTCAGAATAGTGGCCACCAGCCTAAAAATCTAGCTTTATAAAGTTGGGCATGTTGGGGAATCTTGATGGTTTAATGGTTATCTATGGTGACTGATTTTGCAATGACGAGGAAAGTTTGAGGATCAACTTGCTTGACACAAAGGTTTCGAAATATTGGTGATGTGGACCAAATTCATTACCTGAATGTTTTAATGATCTGATTCTTTATTACGCATTTCTTGCAGTTGTGACCTATTAATATCTGTCTTAGAGGGTTTATGGGACTTAATTTATTGTATCGCTTCAACTTATTGAAAAGAGTTATTCGTTGTCATGTGCAGATATTATTGATGAACTGGTGAAGACCAGTAAGGAAATTGAAGCTGTTTATTTTGCTTGCGAGTCCGGTTTGACAAAGAGGTTTCCCCCCGTTTCACTGCTTAGGTCATGTCTTAAGAAGTGCCGGAAAAATGTTAATAGCATATCAAAGAGTGGAAATCATAGTGTGGCTGCATCAGTTTGTATCCCTCTCTCTCTCAAACGCACATTTTGACTGTTTCTAGTTGATTTATTTGGCAGTATTTAGTCTATTAACCAGCCCTTGAGTATTAGATTAGTATATTTGTCATCGTACACATCGCTGACATCTTAAGAAAAAGGAAAAGAAACTAGAAGTAGATAGCGTAAGCAGTTATCTTTTAGCATGCTTTTAGTAGTCTAATGGAGGACACAGAAGTCAGAATGGGTGTTTAATGTGCAACATATTTTTCACCTAGGCTGATTGAGTTCACTCAACTCATTACCTTCAGAATTTTGGGTCCTATGTGCTTTCTTTCATTGTTAATGAAACGACTGTTTCCTAAGGATACTTTTATCTTACTTTCAAGGAAAGGAAGTTAATTATTTAGAAAGTAACTTGCATTGTCATCAAATTAGTAAGTATTTATTTCAAACTCGCGATTGATAAAGATATATTGTTTTCAAATTTACTAATTTATTTACAAGTAAACTTTTTTAGGTTAGCCAAACATGCTCCAAATGCCCCAAGCATCTGATTTGACTTCTGTTTCAGGAAAAAGCGGTTGATTTAGAGCTAGAAGCTACTAAAGCTATCATAAAATGTGTGGAAGATCTCAAACTCGAATCACAATTCTCTATAGACAGCCTCAAGAAGCGGATTACACAGCTAGAAACGACTAAAGCTGATAGGAGAAAGAGTATGGGGAGCAAGCCTTCAAACAAGCGCCCTCATGGAGGTGGTGGCAAAGGAACTGTCCCGTCCTCCTCCCTCAGGCCACCTAAATCCAGGCGTTTCTCTAATGCCTCACCTTCTTTCCTTCCCGGGCACATTTCCCAATCGCAGCATGGGCCAGCGGCCCAATTTGCAGGGCCATATACCTATCCCAGTCAATGTGCACACGATGGTCCAGGCATATCCTCATATGGTTCACGTTATGTTGGGCCTCATGCACAAAGCCCATCCCCAGCTCCACAACAATACGTTTATGTGGCTCAGGATGTTGGAGTTGGAGTTCCAGGAGGTCGATCATATGGAGGGCAGGGGTCTTATGGAGGACAGGATACATACGGTGTGTATGATTATGGTATGGCAGCTGCTCCTACATACCCTCCTACATATACACAACAGTAGTCCAAGATTCTAAAGTACTTGGAACCAGACCAGCAAGTAGCTAATCTTTTTCATGATGGCATGTTTGGTCCAATGGACTGTGGACAAAATGTGCACATGATATTTATGGTGATAATTTTGCGAATGAAGCAAGTTGTCTCCACTTTTGTAGATAATGAGGGCTCACACATTTATCCAAGACTAGATCAGCAGTATGCATGTAAGAAGATTATCGTATACTGTTTATCTGCTCTCCTGCATTGAGGTTTCTTGTAATTTTATGATCACCTATAATATCTACAGGAACATCTGCCTTCGCTGTATGTTGAATTGCAGAACTTCCTTTAGTATTGAGATCACAATGCAACAATTTTCACATTTATCAGTATCACACAAGTAATCGAACCATCAAAGACTGACGTCTATTTTGAATTATCCAGAAAATGATTTTTGTGCATATACTAAAATATATGGTTAAAATATGGATAATCAAATATTTTTTCCGCTTCAATAGAATCTCAAGAGTGAAGAAAGCCAAATAAAAGATCCAACGTACCATTAAACCGTACAAAAAAAATCTCGTGGGAACTAAACTTGCACTGAACAAAGCACAAAGTTACACCTTTTTATTGAACCATCATAGACTCCATCAACAATGGAAATATCCAACTAAGTTTCATTCAACACAAAAAATATGACGAATGAAATTACTTGAAAGAAATCTTGTTCGAAAAATCACAGATATCTACTTGAGCAAAACTTTGCTCACGGCAAAATTGGGGAACTACGATACATGGTTGTTTGGTAAGCAGACTGGATAGCCCTAGACAATTTAATGACAAAGTTTTAACTTATTTTTCTATTTTAACACTTTCTAGTACTATCAAATTCATCTACCAAACATTCAAATAGGGTCAAACAAGCAAGTAATCTTACACGCATTTTCATTCACTTGAAAAGGAAGTTTTACCAGCCAAGTCTTTGTGCCACAGAAAGACCACATATAAGCACCACAGCATAGATGCTGCAATCCATGAACAATGCACCAACAATCTTCTGCATCAACAACCCTGTCTCAAGAGCTTTCGCTACTTGATCAATCGTACCATCTCCACCAATAGAAGGAACACTACTCGTCTGTCTTTCCTCGCTCCCTTGTTTTCCTAGAAGAAGCCGTGCAACCACAATTGATATATTTGTTATCAGAAGTAGATAAAGTGGTCTGAAACATATGATGCTCCTAAAATTGCCCCAGCCCAGAAATGGGAATCCTGTGTATGACAAGAACACTAAAATGGCAGCTGCTATGGAACAAAAAATCCGAGTGTTCTCTGAAACTGAAATTGCAGTACATATTTGATTTGCTGTGCACAAATTCTGACGGCTAGGTCGTTGGAGTCCATTATCTATGACAGGAGTTTGAATTGATGATGAAACTTGAGATGATTCTTCCTTGTCACCAAGCAAGACTGCTGCTCTGGAGCTTTCAATGTTTCCTTCATTGTCACTTTCGTGCATTAATAGCATTTTTGGTAATGTGGGTAGTAAGGTACTGGACAATATTAAGAAAGAAAACGAGGTTAAAATCTCGATTTTTGTACTATTTCGTCCTATCCAATATTGTGTATCAAATTACCTTGAAGGTTCTACTTTGTTGTCAGAGTTATTGGGCTGGTCAAATTGGTCGCCAGAGTCGTTATTTGCCAACAAAGAACCAGAGACTTTCTCTTCATGCCGAAGGGGACCTGCATTGATAACAGTATTGAACAACTAGATATAAAAACAACATTTACATATGGTATCGGTAAAGAGAGACTTGTCAAACAAGCATTTGTTATTGCAACATTCTAGGTAGATGACACAGTGTTACGTCACGAGCTAATTAGTTAAAAAGCTGAGGGTATACTGAAACAAAGCTGCGTTGTATTCAGATGACAATATGATTTATGTTTAGCAATTTATCACTTGACATTGAATGTATCTATAAAGGCCGTTCAGGGTATTCTTTTTTGACCTCGTATCTGGCTTCTATCTGTAATATGGTTCACTGATAACCAGTGGTAAGATCTATCTCACTTCCTTAATATGCTCTCAAACTAATTATGAAAAAATGAACATGCCAATACAAACCAGACAAATATAAACACTCCAATATACATGCTTATTTGAAGTTACGTTGCTGCCAGCATGGCCACTGGACTATGGCTGAAACACCTGAGCGCATTTGTTTCTGATAATCTCTTACTGCATAGTTGCTAATCTAAATTTCTCATTTCAGTGAGATTATGCTTGTGAGAGAAAGTGAACAAAGTGCTTATAAGACCACAGGCTGAGCTTTAATTTAGTGATGTAGGACCCAATGGAGTCATTGCGATCTACCCCCATTTTCAAAATCAATGTTTATGGCGGCTCATATTTCCATCTAGGGGACTTCAAGGAAAATGTACAGGTACCCCCCCTCAGGTTTTAAAATCCGCAGCAAGAAAACCCTAAAAAGGTGTTTGCTTTGATTGACATCATTAAGACTGGCTTCTAAGGGAAGGATGCCCAAATTACTTACAAACCCACAGGTCAAGCTTTAATTTAGCAACATCGGACTCAATAGAGTGGTTACATCTACTATTTTTTATTGAAACAAATCAAATGATCTTAAAAGAGCAATATAACGCTGTCAGTCAGATTTCAGGGGTACATAATAGAAACTTCACCTCTGGCCGTGAAAGTGCAGCATCAAGGAAGAGGATTGTAATAATTAAAATAACTTAAGCTGATCGTGCTGTGGGAATTGCCTGAACTGATAATTTCACATCCTAATTGATAAATTTGATCTTTACATATTATGCAAATTGCCCCCAAGATTATGGACTCAATCTCTTCATCAAATAAAATTAACTTATTCACTTCAAGTCAGCAAGCAATGTATTATTTAACCATAAAAAAAAACCTAAACCAAATCGTCCAACAGAAATTCAAATTCATCGACAACACACATACACGTAAATAGATAAAAATATTAGAAAAGGTAAAATTGGAGTTACCAGAGGAAAATCGATCGTGTTGGTCTGGGGTGGAAGGTATGGAGTGTATACGGCCGGTAATCAGGGCTAACCGGTCAGATCCTCTATCAACAATACGGCGTCGTCTGGCTTCTCTATTGTAATTGATTCCTGCGGTGGCCATTGATTACCGGAGAAGAACGAATGTCGTTATAAGGGAAAGTTGCAGCATAGGATAGATATGATTTTTATTTTCCAATCTCCCAAACTTTTGATTCTGGGTACGAATGAGTTTCGCGATTCAATTTATAAAGTTTTGCAAATAGGTCTCCAATTTTTAATATTTTACATATCAGTCATCAACTTTTGAAGTTGCATTCGGCGCAACCTTATAAGAAATTTGGTATTAAAATGTTATAATTAAATAGCATTAAGGTAGATCAAGGTACGTAATATTATATTTTTTATTTAAAAAAATGTCATTTACACTAAGATGAGTTTATACTAAGTGGGAAAAAATGTAGTAAAAGATATTCTTTTAAATATAAATACGAAGAATAACATCTACCAATAGTATGAATGATAATTTTATACTCAATCATCCAGTATAATTCGATTGTGACACATGTACATAATTAGTTTATATAATCGTTTAAATACGCATAATATGATGATATATGATTGAGTCAGAATTTAAACCAAATAAAAAAAAATCTCCATTGTTTTTTGATACCTCATGTATACGTAACTCCTTATGTACAAGTAACATTATGTTTATAATAGATGACAAAAGTAAAGGAAAATAAATGATATTGCTACATGTACATCAAGATTTATATATTTGATTACATAATGTCACATGACACTCTATCATTTGTCGATTTAAAACACAATCAATTGTTTTGTTTAATTTTTTCCTCCACGTCATTTTCGATAACCGCATATATACATTTTTACATACTAGTAGCAAAATCCGAAAATAAAAGGGTTTATTCCATTTGCAATTTTTGCACTTTGATACAATCGCCAATTGTGTCACCATTCTTCAATTCCTATCAATTTAGTCAATAATACAAGGTCGTAAACATTCTATCAACTCAATAATTTATGTTCGTGTGTTGTGTTTTTATTTTTGTAGGCGATGTTTATTTGATTTTAAGTTTATGGCATGAATATAAATCGTTGAGTGTGCGTTTTTTTTTCCCCCAATGTTTAAAGCGACATTATGTAAAACCAAATTAAAGTGAAATGATTCAATTGATAGGAATTGAAGTAAAGAATGACATTGACAATTGGATAAAAGTACGGTGATCGCAAATGAAATTAACCTGAAAAGGTTAAAAACACAAAAAGAAGTAAAATAAATTAATTTATAGTGGATTGGACTATCACATATTTTGAAAATAAAATAAGAAAAAATATGTGTCAGAAGTGGGATTTGAACCCACGCCCTCTCACGAGGACCAGAACTTGAGTCTGGCGCCTTAGACCACTCGGCCATCCTGACAGTTGTTAATAACAATGGACCAATAACATTTTCCTATTACATTTATTGTCTTTTTTTTTTATTTTTTCCCCTCTACTGAATAAAAAAAATATTATTTTTATACTAGAGTGATGTTGTGTTTGAATCTCATTTTTATGAGAATAGAAATTTCGAAATAGTGATTGATGTGAGAATGTGTGGTGAAAAAATGATGAAAAATTTTAAATTTATGTGTAATATTATTTTATTTGAAGAATGTGTAGTTAAAAATGAGTAATGTAAAAAAATGAATGAAAAAAAATAGAAAGANTTTATTAAGCCCCTGTTTGACACCCGTTTTGGAAGAAAAATAATTTTTGGAATAGTGATTGATGGAAGATTGTGTAGTTAAAAAGTAAGGAGAATTTTTGGATTTATGTGTAATATTATTTTATTGATAGAATGTGTGGTTGAAATAAAAAAAGAAAAAAAAATGAAAATGAGAATGAGAAAAAAAATGAGTGTCAAACATGGGCATAGTATGAAGTCTCTACTGTCTCTATCAGCCAAAAAGAACAAATCCATAATATCTAAAAGCATTTGTAAAAGGTTTCAACAACTAAGCGCGATTGAATTTTTAACATATTTAAATAATTTTTTGAAAGTACTTTGCGAAACTAAAAAAATTTTTAAAAATTGACTTAACATAACTTCCTCTAAAAACACATCTACAAAAAATATAAATAAAAGCAAAAACACTATCAAACATGCCCTTAATCAAATTTATGCCAACGGCAAATTCATATACATATAATATAATTCTCTCATTAACACAACAATAAGAAAAAGCTTCAACCAACCAACCCTTCTGAATTTCTAGTGGCTTGCTACTAGAAAGAAAACAAAGAAACGCATTAGCTACTTGCGAGGATTAAATCAAGCCTAATAAACATACACTGCCACAGTGAACTATAACTGTTGCCTGTTGTTCAAAATGTAGCAAAACATATAGAGAACACCGGGCAAAAACCATTTTTCGTTGTTCGGAGAAATTAACATTAACTTCTTTACAAATTTGGTACGGTGCAAGATTCAAGAATTTGCAATAGTGGCTCTATTGTCAGTTTGCACCATACTATTCTTGCACTTGTCAAAAAATTCTTCTAGCAGCCAGAATCAGTCCCTGTTAGTGGTAGTATCAACCGGGATTGAATTCCCAGAGACTCTTATGCTTGTTTCTCGTGACACCTCTTCATCTTCTGAGTCGGGAACAGTAAGAGACTCGATAGCAGTATTAACTGAAGGTCGTTGTCTCAACCGGTTCTTTGCACGTAAGTTTAGTCCTTCTGGAGCGGCAGGGACAGGAACTCCAGCTAGTCTCTTACTAGACCGAAACCCTTTAGGCCTATGGACCGGAATTATTTTCTGCTTTGTTCCATTCTTTTGATCATTATCTTTCTTCACACAATCATGCCCATCATCGCCTGTGTCATCGTCATCATTTCCTTGATGATCGTTCATTTCACTGTCAGTTTCAGTCAATCCACTATCCCTTGAGTTAGTATCTGAATAGTAAGCTCCACTTGTCTTCCTTTTGCTAAACCAGAACAAAAAGGTGAGCATGCAAAAGATAAACCTTATTGGAAAGCAATAATCTGTGCTTATAGCATATTTGTGGTGTTCGTAAGTACGCTCATTATTTTTGAAGTAAAAAATCTCGAAGCAATGGAATTAAAGAGGGAGAGAGAGGCATGTTTTGTAAATTGCACATGCCAATCTCAGTAGCCAAATGTGAATAATTAACGTATTTCCAATTTGCATTTAATAGACTCGATGAATTTTTTTTTTGTAGGTAACCAGATTAGGATGTGTTTCATGATCTTCGTTTTGCCAAAGTGGAATTCAAATCCTTGTGCGAGTAAATTAGTTTGGTAAGATATTTGTAAATCACTACTTCTAACAACATAAGCAGGCTGAACTATGCAAAAGGAAAACATATAACCTAAATAAGGATAAGTGAAAGTAACCATTAACAATATTAATATTTAACTAAAATGCCACCCAAGAAAGAAAGGTGTGTACTTAGGGATAGGTTGGAAAGTATAACACACGCAAAGAAAAAGGAAAGCTGAAGTCAACGGTACTTACTTTGTATATATTATGGCCTCTTTAATGGCTCTATCATAATCATCTGCATTTCGGAAGAACAGAAGTACTCTTAGTCATAGAATTAAAGAGATGCATTTCTACATGGCCGAATCCTCTAACAAAGAGTTTGCTCCAATAACTTTGCTATATTCAGCTCTTCTTCATCCTTATGAAGAAATTTAATCCTGTCTCTGGCAGAACTTTTTAATTTTAAAGCTTACATTATATCAAATTCATTAATATGAAACATCACTCATCAAGCTCATTAAAAGTACAGTGAATTGAATACTACTTGAGCAAGACCTAGTTCACAATTTATTACACAAGAATGTGTACTGGAGCAATAGTCTAGAATACGTTAATATTCAGAACATGTTCTGATAATGCTGCTTTTGTGTTTGACTAAATACCAGTATTGAATAATTCGCTGGAAAGATATGGCAAATGGATGGTATATAAGCCCACATTTTACCCTCTTTCACAAGAACTGATGAAATGGAAAAATGATCATGCACAACTTGTCATGAAGACTTTAAGATAAGGGAATAATGAGATACAAATTATATGGACAAAGATATTGTGCCATACCAAAACTATAATTAATAGGCCTGAGATTACGGCAAGACCGAGTTATTCCAGCAGTTCGAATACCATTCAGAAGCATCTGTTCTCTTTTCTGACGTTGCAGTGCCCTCTGTTTCTTCTGTCAAAGGAGCAGCGTACCCACACTTAGTGAAAACAAAAGAAATTGTGAAATTATGAATTGACTCCTTAAAACCCCATGCTTAAAGTCACTAACAAGAAAAGTGGGAAAACAACAGCAAAAGAACTGTAAAGTGCTGACCTTCTGAAGTTTTTCAAGGACAGGAATGGCATTAGTTTCAATAGTCCTACTCACAGCAACTTCCCATTTAATGTCACTGGATGACAATTCATCCTATCATTTATGGAAAAGGCAGAAACAAATGACCTCCAGTCGCAAGGAATGATACAGGTAATAGTAAATGCTATCTTACCACAATCTTGCGGAAATCTTCAAGATTTGTTGCCAGGGTTTCCCACCGAGAGTCGATTGCTGGTACAGTGTCCTTCGCATTAACTCTCGGCTTGGATTCAAAAGTGTGAACTTCTTTGTATAGTCTATAGCCAATTGTTGCATTTCCATCATACCTGCAACCAAGAGAGCAGGGATTACACCAGAAATGAAGCTCACTGCAAAAATGGTGCATCGTACAAACAGTAAATACCAGAATGCAGTTCCATGTTCATCTCC
This sequence comes from Fraxinus greggii, assembly GCA_903798315.1. Lineage (NCBI taxonomy): Eukaryota > Viridiplantae > Streptophyta > Magnoliopsida > Lamiales > Oleaceae > Fraxinus > Fraxinus greggii. The sequence continues at coordinate 3,136 of CAIGRK010399064.1, read as the reverse complement.
AGCAAGCTTATCTTTTCGAAAAGTAGAAACTTCAGTACCACTTTTTATAGCCTTGTTGATATAGGACACAATATCATCTTGCTGTAAAAGAAATAAACAGGTTCAGAAACATCAAAGAGTGAAATAAAATTCAGAAAACTGGCTTTTGAAATTTTTACAATGAAGTTCTTAACAAAATCTTAAGATTGGATCTTGTCATTATCATTTGATAAATTGAGCCCCTGTTTGGTTTAAATAAAAATCGCATTTCAAGTAATTTTTATAAAAATTGATGGAATGTGTGGTGGAAAAGTTGTGGATCTCGTACATGTGTGGTCGTAATTAATTGTTGACTTTGACTTAGTTTTAGTCTAAATTTTAAGCTGAACCAAAACAAGGGCTAAAACTACTCCAAATGCAGTTCGCAAAGTTCCCATCATATATGAAATAGCAGTAACATCATAAGAAAAGGGAAGTTTGGAAGGTATACATCAGCTCGAACTTCACAAAGTGCTTTAAGAATAAGTAGACGAACTGTTGGATCAAGTTCTTTGTATATAGATATCTCCTCTCTGAAATGTAAAGGCAGCAACAAAACAAGAGTTGGTCAGTTACAGTTCACAAGACATCAGGAATTATAAGATGAAGAGATTCCATACATACCCTTTTGCTCCATTTAAAGGAAAATCTCCCTCAGCAACCTGCAACAAAACGAAAGAGATGTGCAATAGTATCTTTTAATTCACAAAAAAATTCTTAGCAATTATAGGTTTGACCTACCCATGGCCACCACATCATAAGTTTCTTACTAAGACCAATCACCCAAGCATCAGAACTGTCCAGTGTTTTGCTCACCGGATGTATTCCCTAAAAAAATTAAGTCGCATCTTCAGGCTGATAAGAATAACAAGGAAAACACATAATAAAACAAAGAAAGATAATTAGACAAACATATAGTCAAAAAAGCCAGCAAGTTATCAATCTATTTTATAATCTGAAAGAAAAAAAATGTCTACAACATTTATACAATTTCAGGACAAGTTCTCCAATCTTTCAAAACATGGCCCAATTCTTTGTTAAGACTAATTGCAATACTAACTTCTAAAAGCAAATTAGAATCAATTCCATAAAATAGGTAATCAGCCTACCGTTTAATGAAAATTAAAATTATTGTCGATTAGGTCAACTGAACAGTTCTTAATAAATTTTTTTTTTACTGCCAAAGATTCACATTCAAACATGACATAAAGATAACACTAAAGCACAGATAACTGACAATTTATTACTTAATTCTGAAAAAATTAAAAATAAAAAAGATAAAGAAAGTGAAATAAACTGGGAGTTCACGAGTAACAAAAGAAAGTGAAAATGAAACCTTCAAAAGTGATTTGTGAAGCTGACCAAGCATCTTATTCTGCTCAATCAGCGCACGTTCTATCTCTTCAGCAGACACTTTTATATTGCTCTGGATCACTGGCTCAAAAACCTATAATTACATATCAAAGAACCTCAAACATTCACAATCAAGTAAAAGGATTAATATAATCACTGTAAGATTCACAAAACAGAGACATCCGTCCAACAAACTTGTATATAACCGCATACATGTCTGTAAAATGTCAAGAATGAAATTCTATTTTCCCTTGACATGACGAGATATAACAAACGAGCCTAATCTACAATGCGGTTAATTCTTCCAATTTCTGTTTCCTAAACTAGTTATGGATATTTTATGTTACTATAACTAGTACATCAAACTGGCTAGATAAAAGCTTTTAAGCTGGACCAAAATTTCTCTGAATTCCTATCGTATAGAATACTGAAGAAATTTGAACGTTTAACGGTTTTGGCCAAAAATTTTAACCTTTCTCCAATCGGTTATTCACAAATATAGAAAAATAAATTGATGCATGCCCAAGCACAGATGAGAATTACACGTAAACGGCAGAATAATTAAGAACGAAAACGAACGCATTTGAGGAAATTCCAGAAAAATACATGAAAAGAACGGATATTACGTTGAGGAAATTGAGAACTGAGGCCAACTCCCCGCGCTGACGAAGCTTTTGCCGTGCTACCTCGACGTTCACCGCAGTGGGCGACGACTCCGAGATGAGTGTTACGTCGTCGTTTAGCACATTTCCGCCGGCCATGGTATGTGTAGAGAGAATTTTTAGAGCGAAGAAATGATTTGGTATTTATGAACGAGTGAGATTAACGGGGGAACTCAAGGGTTAAATGTGAATTTTTTTCTTTTCCCGCCTAAATTCACAGTCCGTCTTATTTTAGGGATTGTTTTTTTAATTTGAAATGCTCACCGTTTGACATTATTTGGTGAAGATTAAGAGCGTGGACGGTAGAGGTTAAAAGTAGATTAAAATTGAAAAATAGTTTTTATTATTGACTTTTATTAAACGAGTGAGACCCAATAACGGCTATATTTTCAATTATAATTGACTTTTAATCTCTACCGAACAAGCACTAAAATTTCAGACCAGAGCCAATAATTAATTTTAACAACATATTTCATGAGATTCACAATTTTTAATCATATATTTCATCAATTTTTCCAAAAGTTCACTAAAATTTTTATTTTAATCTACACCAAATAGTGGCTAAGCCATGTTTGAGCTACTTTTTTAAAAATTTATTTTCTTAAATTCATTTTTCAATTATACATTTTTTCAATAAAATAAATTTAAACGCAATTCTTAAAAAAATCTACTTTTTAACCACATATTCTCTATACAAAAAAAAAATTAGAAAATTTATTCTTATAAAATGGAACCCAAATAAAGTAAGTGTTATTTTTAAAAATAAACCATTGTTTTAGCTTCATTATTTGAAAAAAAAAATGATTTTGGAATAGTATTTTTTGAAATATATGTGGTTAAAAAGTAAAGAAAACTTTTGAGTTTATGTGTAATATTATTTTATTGAGATAATGTGTGATTAATAAGATGAGAGAGAAAAATGTATTAAGACTTAAATGAAGTCAAACAGGGGCTAAGCCCTTGTTTGACTAGTGCTTATAAATTGCTTATAATCGATCAAATTATTTTTATCAACATATTTTGATCGATATATTTATCAAAAATAATTTTTAATGAGTGTATGTATAAAATGGTGGAACAACTAATTTGTGGTTTGCAGTATA